>JAVKPL010013403.1:0-73807 GCA_032173675.1 Gastrolobium villosum | reverse complement strand
TTCAGGCGGGATTACTAAGGGATTAGGGTTCCAACTGAAGTAAAGGGTTAGATCACCAAGGGATTGGGATCTAACTAATTATTTTTAAAAGATGATAATTTGTCTGAACTGTTAATTTCGATAAGTATTGTGAATCAATCCAAAGTAAAATTGGGAACAATTGATGAATGTACCCTGGCTACAGTCTTCTTCATCACTTCTTCTACAAAAACATTTCTTCATTTATTTTAAGTCTTTTTCATAAAAACCTAAAAACAAGTCTTTACATTTTTAATTAGTTACCATAGTGTGGAAACACAAATCGATTCATCTAACTTAAGAGGACTGGTTATAGTAGTAATTGTTTTCCAATCCCTGTGGAGACGATCTTACTTATCACTTTTATTACTTGGAACGATCGGTACACTTGCCGAGATCGCAACAAGTTTTTGGCGCCGTTGCCGGGGATTGTGTTTTCAATATTACAAATAACCGTAGATTCTTGAGATTAGATTCCTATTTTTTTATTCTTTTTATCTTGTTTTGTGTTGTTCAGGTGCTACTAATAATTTTCCCTGATTTTTATGCGAGGTAGACTTCCGCCTAAAGACTTTGTAATAGATTCTGAAATTACAAGGACAGAAAAGCAATTAAGGAAGGCTGCTAGACAGATCATTTGGGAAGATTTGAAGCACACACCTTTACAACCAATTCAGGAGATGGCAGAAAACAACAATGCTGGTCATGGACGAGGAGGAAATGCCAACAATCAACCTCCAAGATTGTTGAATACAATTTTGACTCCAGTATTCAACAGGGCCAATTCAAGCATAGTCAGGCCAAATGTGGAGGCCAATAATTTTGAACTCAAGCCATCATTAATTTCTTTGGTGGAAAGGGTTCAATTTTCTGGAGCTGATGATGAAGATCCACATGAGTTTATAGACCGATTCTTGATGGTCTGTACCACCAAACACAATGGGGTATCTACAGATGCTATCAGGCTTCGGTTGTTCCCTTTCGCTGTTAAGGGAAAAGCATTAAGGTGGATCGAACGACAGCCAACAAACAGCATCTTTACATGGGAAGATCTGTCCAGCAAATTCTTTGATCATTTCTTCTCCATGGAAAAATATAATCAGCTGGTGAATGAAATCACAAACTTTCGCCAGTTGGAAGGAGAATCGCTCTGTGCAACTTGGAACAGATTCCAGGAATTAAACAGGAAATGTGCACATTACGAAGGAGATGATGACAGAAAAGTGGTGATATTTTTCAATGGAATCACCCCCGAAACAAGGATGATAATAAATAGTGCCGCTGGAAGTTCTATTCGGGAAAGCACATCTGAGCAGGCTATTGAGTTGATCAAAAAGCTTGCAAGAAATGAAAATGAAAGTGTGCTAGTTCCCACACAAAGAGCAGTGAACAAAACCAGCAGATAATGATGTAATATCATTATCTAAAAAGTTTGACAGTTTAAGTGAAAAATTTGACAAGTTTCAAGTGTCAAAGGTTCAAACAACTTCACTGATTTGTGACCAATGCCAAGAAGGTCATGAATCCAGTGAGTGTCCGAATCCATCATCCGAAGATTCACTTCAACAATTACAGGTGAATGGGATCTGGTACGATCAGCGTCCTCAACAACAACAACAAAACTTCCAGCGAAATCAGAATTTCTCTGGTGGTGGTAACAACAATTTTCAGCGGAGGACTCAAGGAGGTGGCATGGATTTCAAATCTAATAATAATAATTATGCTCAACCTTCACAGAATCAACAAAGTGAGCCTGCTGAGTGGGAAAAAGCTTTTGCTCAGATGGCTAAGGCTTCTAATGAGATGGCTCAACACACTAATGCTTTTATGGAGGAGACTCGAGCCAACAACAAGAACACAAATGCTTCTATTAGGAACCTGGAGAATCAAATAGGCCAGCTGGCAAAGCAATTTTCAGAAAGAATTCCAGGTACATTTCCAAGTAATACAATTATCAATCCAAAAGAGGAATGCATGTATATTACAACTAGAAGCGGGAAAGTAGTGGCAACCCCAGAAAAGTCGAACACAAAGATGGAAGCTAAGAAGAAGCTTAAGGAGGTTAAGGAGCCAGAAAAAGAAATTGAAAAACCTGTGGAAGAAGAAAAGCCAGTTGAGAAGAAGAAGTTTGAGCTGAGCCATGAATATGTGATGTCTCAAGCACCTTATCCAGCAAGGTTGAAGAAAGAGGCTTATAACAAGCATTATGACAGGTTTTTAGACATCTTCAAGAAGCTACACATAAACATACCTTTTGCTGAAGCTTTGTCTAGCATGCCAAATTATGCAAAGTTTATGAAGGACTTGTTGTCAAGGAAGCACAAATTGCAGGAATGCCAAACGGTGACACTCACTGAGGAGTGTAGTGCTATTATTACCAAGAAGGTCCCGCCTAAGCGTAATGATCCAGGGAGCTTCAATATCCCTATTGAAATTGGGAACACAAAAATCAGTCGGGCATTGTGTGATCTTGGGGCTAGCATTAATCTGATGCCCCTTTCTGTTTGCAATTCCTTGGGGATTACCGAGTTGAAGCCTACTCAAGCATCTTTACAACTTGCTGATAAGTCCTCAAGGAAGCCGAGTGGAATAATAGAAGATGTTCTTGTGAAGGTGGATAAGTTCATTTTTCCTGCTGATTTTGTGGTGTTGGATATGGAAGGAGGAGCTGCAATGCCTCTTTTGTTGGGTAGACCTTTCTTAGCTACATCCCGTGCATTGATTGATGTTGAAAACGGAAAGCTTGAGCTAAGGATGAATGATGAGACCGTTACCATCAATGTCTTTAATTCTTTAAAACAGTCTTCTCACAAAGATGATTGTTTTAAAGTTTCAAAGGAAAAACAAAGTGTGGCGGTTAAGGTTCCTAAAAAAACAAATGATGCCAAGAAAGATGGTGTCATGAAGGTGGAATCGAAGGAGTCTCCTAAAACTCTAAAAGAAATCTTCTTTTGTAACAAGGTAGTGACTGAAGTATTAAAGGAACAGGAGACTGATTCAAAAGATAAAGATCCATCTTCCCATACCAACAAAATTCTTAATGAGAAGGATGACAAACATGGGAAAAAAACTCAAGAAAGGAGTCATCCTACAATGAAGAAGGTACTGAGAAAGGAGGTGATCAAACTCTTTGATAAGAGTTGGAAGAGACATCGGAAGCTGAAGTTCAATAAGAGACACCGAGATTCTATTTCTCGGAAGAATCAAAGCTTCAAAGAGTTTCTAACATGGCTCCATGGTTTGGGCCAAATCTGGGAATGGTGGCTCCAAACACCAAGGCAGCCAATACCACCAGATCCTCCATTTGCTGAGTCATCCCACGCTGCTGAGTGGGATGACATGGAGGTTTGATTTTATCTCCTTGCTGACGGAGATTTTGTACATTAGTTTATTTTTCTGTTTTGTATTTTAGTTAGTATATTTTTCTCTGATGTTTTAATGTGCGCATTATAGTCTCTTCTATATGCCACTGTTTGTTCCATTGTGCAGGTTTTCCTTCTTGTGGTTTAATTATTGCTGAGGACAACAATGCTCTAAATCTGGGAATGGTGGGCTTGCGCCTTAGTACTGCAATTCTTCTATCAGGGGAGATATCTTAACTCTTTTCATTTTCTTAGTTATTTTTTATAGTTATTTGGTGTGCCATTAAAAAAATAATAAAATAAAAAAAATGTGTGTTTTGAACAAATCCCAGGTTTAAATGTGCTCATCTTGTTAATGTACATGATTAAATTCTTGGAATATATTGTATGACTTTCTGACATAACATTGCATAGGCATAATTAGATTGCATGATTGCTCGTTTGTCTGAGTTAATATTGTGAATTCTGGTAATGTCTGAAGTCAATTTTCTTGAGTCTGCATTGATAACATAGCTGTGAGGTTTTGAGCCTAAACACTGAAATTTTTGTTGAGAGGCCTCACTGTTTGTAATACTCTAGAACTTGATTGGTTTCTCTGTGATTCATGCATTGATTGATATGATAAAGGCATTTTGTTCTTATTAGCTATTGGCCAAAATAACCCACATGTATGAAATTTTCCCTTGCTAGCCCCTTTGAGCTTGAACTTATTTGTTGATAAATGACCTATGGCCTAATTGATGGCTTAGCCTATATCCATGTGACTTACCTTGATTGAGATTGAATCACTAAATGTGTTGAAAATAAAATAAAGAAATTGAGGTAAGCTCCACAAAGGTCAAGTGATTAAGGGATAAAAAAAAATAAAATTCATCTATGCCCTTATAAAAAAAGAAAAAAAGCAAGAAAAAGGAAAAGAGTAAAAGGTGGCTGGAAGGAATTAATTCCCGAAATTCTGTGGGAATGCTAGTGGAGCAAAAATCATTGAATTGAATGTGTTAAAGTGAAATAATATCATTTTTTCAATCTCATTGTTGTTTGAGTTACTATCCATATATTCCTACCCTGTTACCCCGGCCAAGTTACAACCTGTGAAGTCCTTTTGATCAATTAATGCATGTGTGTGATTCTTCATTTTTAAGAATTTTTGAGAATATGATCAAGCCTATGGTAGTGTTATAGCTTTGAGTGATTGAGTGCTCATTATACCCTTAAACACTGAGTGTTGAGTGAATATTATTTATCTGTGTGAGGGATAACCAATGTAGACTTGTATCTCTAAGAAGCTGATGACATTATTGGGAGTTTATGATGTTGAGTCAGGCATGCATGACATATTGTGTCTGAGAGTGTCTCTGGAATGTTATGTTGGATTAATTGATTATTTCCTAGATTGAGTCTTGTACATTGCTGGGGACAACAACGTTTAAATCTGGGAATTATTTGATATGCGATCAGCATATAAGGAATTCTAAGATAAAAAGAGGAAGAATGTTACTTAATCTGATGCAAGAAAATGGCAAAATCAATGTTAATTTGTCAAATATCTTAATCTGAGGTTAAGTACTGATTTTATGTTGATTTCATAGGAGAAATGCACAAATTGGAGCTGAAAAGGACAAAGTGAAACTAAAGGCTCACGCTACGAGCGTGGGAATGGCGCTTGCAGCAAATTCAGATTTTAAATTCGAAATTTGAATTCAAAATTATTTTAATTAAATCTTTCCGTTAAACGTTTCTGTAATAAATTCATACTTTAATATTTCCGTTATAACGTTTATGTAATAAATTGTAAGGTTTTCGTTATACGTTTCGTCAGAAAGGCAATCTTGTAATTTCACGCTCACAGCAGAAAAGAAGAAGAAAGTGACTCAGTCAATGCATAAAAGAAGACCAAAAATCCCACGCTCACAGCGCGGGAATGGCGCTCAGAGCGTGGGAAGAAGAAAATTGGCAGAAGGTCCAGCGCTGAGAGCGCGAGATCCGCGCTGTCAGCGTGGGAGGCGCGAAAAGATGAAGTTCAAATTTAGCAAATTAGGTCAAAGTCTCTTATAAAAAGAGACTCAACCTTTGAAGGAAAAGACACATCAGAATACACCACAAGACCTAGAAGGAGCAGATCCGGCTGAAGGAGGAGGGCGTTCTTCGCGTTCGTCGTTCCGTTCTTGTATTCTTCTTCTTCTATTTTCAGTTCATGTTGAAATCAGATCAGCGATCATGATGTTGATTGGCTAGATCCATTTCTGTAGTCAGGGGCATGATCCCTTTGTGAACAATTGTTACAAGGATTGAATCATTATATGTATTGATTTTAATATATTTCATCTTTATCTTGCGCGTATTGATATTATTTCTGTTAGATCTGATCAACCTAATAGGGAATGATATTCTGGGGATCAGGGTTCGCAATAGGGATATTGGAATACTGATCCTGAAAGGGGATAAAGATGACTCTCCATGCATGTTCTAGGGATAGACTTGTATGGATTGCAGTCGTAGGATTTATCTACATAATGCTTATTTTCAGGCGGGATTACTAAGGGATTAGGGTTCCAACTGAAGTAAAGAGTTAGATCACCAAGGGATTGTGATCTAACTAATTATTTTTAAAAGATGATAATTTGTCTGAACTGTTAATTTCGATAAGTATTGTGAATCAATCCAAAGTAAAATTGGGAACAATTGATGAATGTACCCTGGCTACAGTCTTCTTCATCACTTCTTCTACAAAAACATTTCTTCATTTATTTTAAGTCTTTTTCATAAAAACCTAAAAACAAGTCTTTACATTTTTAATTAGTTACCATAGTGTGGAAACACAAATCGATTCATCTAACTTAAAGGACTGGTTATAGTAGTAATTGTTTTCCAATCCCTGTGGAGACGATCTTACTTATCACTTTTATTACTTGGAACGATCGGTACACTTGCCGAGATCGCAACACGAATTATTTGCAAGCCTATTTCGCTACATAGTGTAGCGAATTATGCCACGTGGCATTATGAGAAAATTTACTGTTGGCGTGGCAGTCTGGTAATTTTTTCGGCCAGGCATGACGAAATGGTAACTATTCCCTCACTTAACCAATCATGGGTCCAGAAACCCAAACTACCAATATGTTATGAACAGAAAAGTGACCAACTCGGAATTCCCAGAATATCTGGATATTTGTCGTGTTCATATTCGGATATCATTTTTGGATATCAATATCGGGATATCATATCCGGATATTTCGCGACAGAATGCAATTTCTGAATTTCGCGAAGATATCCATACAAGACTCAATCTTTAACTCATATTAACGTCTAAGCATGCATTTTTATATCCATTTAGGTCAGTGATCATATTATCTACTTAATCCTACCATTTTACATGCCAAGACTTCACTTTTATCAAAGAAAACCATGATCAAGGGTGAGGAACATACCCCAAGGCTTAAAACAGAGACCAAAGTTGCTCTTATAGTTCACCAATCAGCTCCAACAACCTGACTTTACAAAGCCACGAAAATGAGCAACAAGATTGGCATTTTCTTCACCAAGCTCACAACTTGGAGCCTCAACAACCAAGGAAATGGTCCACACTTCACCTAACCAAGAAGTCATCCCCTTGAATGCACAGAAAATAGACCCAAAGGCTCAAGAAGGCACTCTCCACTCTCCCTATGTGTGCAACAAGCCTACACCATGATAGAGGAAGGTTTTCATGAACAAAGGTGGAGTCTTTGGTGAAGAATGGAGGAAGAGGAGGGTGGCAAGGGTGGCTGCTCAAACTTCGGAAAATCTCAGATAGAGATGTTAAGTTTCTGACCTAGAAACTTGTGCCCAAATATTTATATAGTCTAATTAGTTTTAATCGCACTGTATTAGCACTAATAGCTACGCTAATCATTTTAATCCCAAACTTTGGATTCTGAACCTAGCCATTTTTCTAGGATTTTTTATATTTTTATTATATTTTTCGCAGCACTTTGCCGATACGCGCTTTTACATAGCCGGTATCAGTCCTGACGTCAATTCTCATTATTTTGACTTGAAACTTGTTTTACTAGTCCTATATATTATTCTAGAAACATTCTCATACTTATTATAATTTTCCGGGATACTTCATCGGTACGCACTAATACCGTGGATCAGAACCGATATCTGCACTTTTTGCCAGAAAAATGACTTTCAGCGTTATTACGCCCTTATATTAATTATTCAAGTCTTCTCATAATTATCCTAGGTCAATTATGGAATTATTTTCTATTATCATTATTAAATCATTTAAATTCCTAAATTAACGGTGCGGGTTCTTACAAGTTGCATGAGCAAAATTATGACGAGCAAAAGTTATGTTGTAGAGCAAGTGTATATTTGAGGTGCGAATCTTCCTACATTGTGCAAGCGCACCCATGTCAAGTAATATAGGGTTTTTGTAAGCCCTAAATTGTCGTCTTCAGGAATAAATTGTAAAAGAAGCGTTTGTAAAATATGGAAGAAGTCACACAAGGTAGCTGAAATGTATTTTTATAAAATGGGTAAAATAGACATATTAATTAGCTAAATGGATAAATGATCAAAGGAAAACCACATATGGGGTATTTGAATTTATCCCTTAAATATATGATGTGTTAAAAATGCTCTAAAATAATCTCTGAATAATAATTTAATAAAGAGGCATGTACCCCAATTCCAGTTGCCACACTGTTCACTAGTATTTAAAACAGCTGAACCTCTATTAAAATCTTCCATCTTCTGAACCTTGATTAAGATTTATCCCTCACCCTCTATAGAAGGAAAATGTTTAAGATTTCTCAAAACCAATTGCACTTACATTCCAGACCCGCCCTTCCAACAATTATTGTTCTCTATACTGTCACCTCTTATTTTTTTGCTCATAATCAAGTAGGTTTTGCGACCATTTTTATTTTTAGGTTTATATTTTTTTTATAGACAAAACTCAAAACATAAAATAAGGGTAAAATGCGCAAGTTAGCTCAATTACTAACAGTGTTAAAGGTGGACATAGATGGAAAAAAACCGTAGGAGGTATTTATAAGAAAAATAAACATAGGGATATAAGTGATAAAAGAGTAAACCATATGGAGTTTGTGAACTTTTTCCAAAATTATTTAAATACAATTTTATTAAAAACTTAAGCCACCAAAAATAAAGAGAAGATATAGATGAGAATATGGTTTTTGTGTGAGGACCTGTTGAGATATATAAAACCATTAATGTAGCCTCATCCAACAGCTTAAGCTTTTGGGTGAATTGGTTCTTTATATGGTATCAGGGCCTTAGTGTCCGACCCTTGCCGCCTATGTAGCACTGATACCGACACGTGACACGATACGACACGACACTCCGACACGTTAATTCTAAAAAATGTTAGATTTCGACACGTTAGGACACATTTTGATATTAAATAATATTTTTAATTTATATAGTGTATTGTATTTAATATTCAATAATTTAACAAAAAAAATGAATCTAAACTTATAATATTCATGAATTTTTCAAAGAAACATAAGATATTTCAAATATTTATATTAAATTTAATAAAATGGTAATCGTAATCTAACAAATCTAATAGTTGGAACTAAAAACTCAACGCAACGCAACCTTTGTACCTTTTTTTGAATTTCTATAATGCGTGTTAGAGTGTCGGGGTGTGTCGGAGTGTCCGAAAGTGTCGGACACGACACGCCAGGGTTTTTGAAGTGTCGGTGCTTCATAGCTTGCCGCCCCCCAACTTTCTCTTGTGGAATTTCTTAGCACAGGTAGGTTGGACTTGTTGCATCATCCACTCTTCAAGCCTAATGGGCTCTTGTGTGAGGGGGCGTTTTGAGATATATAGTCCCACATTGGTTGGTTGTATGAGCAATTAATGTGGAGTTTATAAGGCCTTGGACACTCCCACCCTTTGAGCTAGCTTTTGGGATGGTGTATCCCAAGGTTCTTAACATGGTATCAGAGCTTCGGTGTATCGGGCTCGATCCTCACCGCCCCTACTTTCTTTCTAGTGGAATTTCTTTCTTCGCACAGGTAGATGGGTCTGTGCATTGTTCTCCTTTCAAGCTCAATGGGCTCTCGTGTGAGGGGGCGTGTTGAGATATATAAAACCATTAATGTAGCCTCACCCAAAAGCTTAAGCTTTTGGGTGAATTGGTTCTTTACAAGACCTTTTGATTTTAAGTGATTTTATGAAATTCTGTATTAATTATATATTTTTATATATTAACACAAGAAGTTTACCATTAATTATGAACATCCATTAAAATGGTGTACAGATATTGTGTTATCGATTAGAGTTAGAGAAACCAAATTAAAACGTCCTTGCATACAGAGAAACAAGGAATTGGGTTAGATTCTTGAACCCTAGTCTTAAAAAATAAAATAAAATCTTGAACCCTATGCAAATAGAGGAGGGGACGGATGAAGCCATCCCATGTACTCGATCACTTGTTTTCATTTAGAGAAATAATTTCAGAATTTAGGTCGAGAAATCTTTATTATTTTTGTTTACTATGAAAATATTAGTATTTTTTTTATCTTCTTCATTTGACCGTATTGTAAATCTTACATACATCTGCCAAGCTATAATTTCTATGAATTTTATATTCAAGACGACATATAAAACGATCTATATTATAGTTAGATAATTTCTGTTAACTGCTTTTAGTTAGCTTCCACTTAGTTAACTAGTGTAATTAATTCGCTTCTAACTGTAGTTAGTTGTATAACTTACCATGTAAATAATTTTTTCTAGCTTTTTTACACAATTCTGTGATAGATGGAAAGCTTCATTTTTTAAGATTGCCAATCTGACTTTTACGCTGAGAATTAAAGAATAATAATCGAATCGAGAGTGAGAATTTATTACTGTCAATAGATTTACAACTGATACATCTACAAGCTCGCAGACTAAATAAATAAATAAATACTGAAATTACAAATTTTTTTAATCAACGATTCTATTTTTGACCTCTACATAAGCAACAAATCTGAACAATAATTGAATCAATGAAGATGATGGAATCAAATGCCTCTGCAAATCATAAGACGAGGAAATGGGATTAGAAGGCCTTTTTAGTGTGTGGAGATCTCATTTCACGGAGTCTCCTCTCCTGTGAAAGTATTTTTGCAAACCTGAAAGCAATAAAACCATATATGTTATTAATATAAATAGATAATTGAAATGTGTCACTGGATTGTAATATGCACCTTAATTAAATGAACTACTACTAATAATGAAGACGTCTATTTTAATGTTACCTTATCAGAGCACCTTCATTAGTTTCCCCATTTTGAAGTGGCTCAAATAAACCATTATCTAAATTGACCCTGGAGACTGGTTTCTTTAATAGCTTTTCACCAATTTGGCAAAGTTTCTCCAAATTATCCTTTGTAGAAATGTCAACAGAAGAATCTGTTCCGGTCAATGTGTCATCCTGCATGTTATTGAACAAATTTGATCATTTATGCTTAATACATATTTCACTTATGTTGTCACGTTATTTCTAATTATTAAGGGGGAATTTATATGCTTAGGAATTAATATACCTGAATTCGAAGGTAATTATCTTCAGAATGAAGTGCTTGAGTGAGAGTAGATAAATGGAAATCGACCATGTCAGCACTAGACTGAGTAAAAACATCAATTAAGGGAGTACAACCACTATGAGTTAGCCAGTCCAATAGACCCCATTTTGCTGCCATTTTTGCATTGAATTTTAGCTCATTTTTTGCTGTGCCTGTCCCTATTGATATTATTAGGAACCGACCATATTCCATTGGCTTTATTGGAAAGAAATCAGGATCCTGTTTAATAATCTGCTTTGTCACTTGGTTGACCGCAACTAAAGTCTGCATCATGAAGTTCCCCAATAAAAGAAAAATTAGCAATGATTCTATATATAATCATTAGTAATTAAATAAAATTTCCAATAACAAATAGTTAGTAAATTTTTACACATACCGGGTTATTTGCACAAACACCACCGTCAATAAGGTTAAATTCATGCATGTTCCCTTTTGAATCATGGTTCTTGAAGTTGTGAGCAGGTAGATAAGTAGGTGCAGCAGATGTACTGATGCATATGTCTGAGAGTTTAGCATCCAAGCAAGGGTTCATCTTCAGCTGCATGAATTTCAATTCTTTTTAGGCCTTGTTTTGATCATTGAATTGGTTTTAGTAAATTGAATTAGTAATTGACTTTTCTTTAACTTCTGTTAATCATAATTATCATTATTATTATTATTTCAAAATATAATCATTGTCTTTAAGTCTTATGTAATTAAGTTTATATAATTTTTTTTTAAATTAACAACATAAAATATATAAGTATATATTATAAAATCATTGATATCAAAATGGTGTCGGAGTCGCCCAATATGAATCAAAAGTACTTGACCAGATCCGATTTGGATAAAATAAAAAATTAATAATGTAATTTCAATTTAGTATCTTCTTATCAAAACTTAAATTGGTAATTAAAACAATAAATAAATAAAAATATTTTTCTTTTTCTTTTTTCTTTTATTTTATTTATGCTAGTAATGAACTGGTATTCTATTATTTATAAATCAACATTGTTGCCTTTAACTAAACTATTATATAGGTATCTAAAAGACAAATAATTTTATGAAAATCCTACACTTATATTGCTGGAAAAAAAGTTATGTATCAAAATTATATATTTCAAGAAATACATAATTATAATAATAATTTTTTTTTCTTTTTCCACGTCATCCAACAACTTTTACGAAAATCTTACTCTTATGATGCTGGAAAAAAAGTTATCATATATCACCAATTATAACATGTATTATGGGGAATACATAATTATAAATGAAACTTGTTCTTAAAAGTTGTTGGCTGACGTGAAATGATTTTTTTTAATATTATAATTATATATTTCTCGAAATATATAATTTTAATAGATAATTTTTTTCTAGCAAATAAGAGAAAAGTTACCTCTATTTTTATGTTAGTCAACAATTATTCTGTTTGAGATACTTCTGGATGTTCATTCCCAAGGAGTCAAATAAATATAGGCCCCACCCCACAGCACGAAAGTTGGAAGAAGATTCATTTCACTTTCACCAGTGAGCGAAAAGCAAATAAAGACGAGGCGAGGAGAGAGAGAAGTAAACCTGATAAGATGAGAAAATGGTTGGTTGCAAGCTCTTAATGTCGAAGGTGGGAATGACAACGTTGGTGAGAGTCTCATGCAAGCGAATGTCTCCAAGTTTCTCTCTGACGACCCCATGCAGATATTTCCCATCATATTTGGGTCCTCCCAGAGATCTTACTACCTTCGCTAATATTGTCCCACAAAATCCTCTGCCACAAATTGAACCCCAAAACCTTTAATTTCTCAATTGTTATTATACCTCAGATTACAAGCACATATAACAAAATAAAAGGAAGAGATGGATCCTTCAATACAAATATTAATTACCTATATTGTGGGAAAATTTTGGGGCAGTGGTCCATGTAAAAGGGCTTGATATCTTTGGCGGCAAAAAGTGGACGACTATTTTGATCAGGAGCAGTTAACATAGCGGTTACAAGACCTCCCGTGCTTGTTCCTGATATCACATCAAAATAGTCCGCAAGCCTTGCATCCTCACCATCCAACTCCTGCATGCCCCACATCCAGATGATCAATTAAATTATTCTTTCAAAATAATAATAAAATAATGTAATATTACTATTTAATTTGTTTAAACGAATAAAACATTGTAATCTTCATTTGCTATAACTAAGTCAAGTAACATCTTGTACTTTCTTAGATTATTGGCTCCTCATGAATGACATGAGTTAGGACTTAATAAATTAGTATTGGTTAGTAGTCATGGTTCTAAAGGGCCGACCTAGTTCAAATACCCACTTCGTGAGTGTCTGGGGGAAGGAATACTCTAGGCAGTCTTTCCCCTGCTTTTTGCAGAGAGACTGATTCGAACCCGCGACCTGACACACCACGGCAAGCAAGCTTACCGCTGAGCCAAGCCGGCCCTTTAGAATATATATATACTATTAGTGAGGATTGGCTGGCTGATAAAAAAAAAAAAATACATAGAATATCTTCTATATATACCTGAAGCTGAGATTCAAGGAAAGCAATAATGGTTGCAGGAATGATGCCCCTAATACCACCCCCATCGATGCTAAGAACGGTTACTAAGTTTCCATAAGTAGGGGCCTGAATTTGTGCAACGGATGACTTTGTTCTCTCCATCTATATATATTTGAAAGGCGATTTGGAGGTTTGTGTGCACAAAATATACACTCTCTTGTGTAAAGACTAATGCTAAAGAAAAAGCTGAAAACAAAGGCTTTAGTTTCTTTTTTGGGCAGAAAGTGTTATGCAACAAGGAATTTATGCTAACTGAAGAAAGATTCAGGTTTGTTTGGGTTGTCAGATAGGTCTCCTCATGGTGCTATTTATAGTGGCAAGACACCGGTCTTGAAATTTGATTTGTTCTCAGTTTAAATTCAAAGAAGTATGGAGGGAGGACATAGTCAAATTAAGAATGCTGAATGGTAAAAATTGTGGAATCTGCTCAATAGGACACACGATCCGTCAAGGTTTGAAATGTCATATGTTGGTCCAAACCGTACATAATAGACTTTTTCGTCGTTTACTCAAAGACTCACCACGCGGTCGATGGCGATTTGGTTAACTAGGAAGAGCTTGAGTTGCAATATGATATAAGATCGCACGAAAATGCAGATGTAGCAACCTTGGATGAGATAGGTTCATAGAAGACTTATCCAGAACATTACAACACTCCACTTGCAATTTCACAAGTTGGTCTCATTCCTCAGGGGACGTGAAGCGCACGGATGTTTTAAATTGTTGACTACAGTTTTTTTTTTTTTTTTGCTTCAAAAAATTATTAAGAAATATATTGTAGAGAATATAATATAAATCATTAAAAGGCCGTCACTTACTACTTAAAGTTTTTTTGAGTTGGGGTGGTTCTATGACTTATGATACTTATTTTCTGAATTAATTCTCATTGGCTTCTAATTAACTATTTTAAGTAAAAATAATGTTCATTACCAAAATACTATAGGTGCAGGCTATGATTACAATTAACCATAATAACAAATCGTTCCCACTCTTTGTTTAATACTTTTGCGGCGTTATTTCCAACACTACCATTGTTATTAAGCTATGGGGTTTTGATCACCACTCAACCTCTGATATAAACAACTTGCTTGAATTTTCTTTGAAAAAAAAAAAGGAAAAGAAAAAGTGGCGGCTATGAAATTCTTTCATGGTACCATAAGAATGTCGCAGTCGAAGGACCCCCACCACATGTTATATTAATCTATGCAAAAATAGTGCGTATATATAGATTCATGCATTTTAATGTGTGTTTGTACCCATTATTGACGGCTCCATTGGTGCAAAGGAACCGCATGGTGAGAAAGGACTTCGGTTCAATCCTCACCATTGTTATCTTCGGGAAAGATATAAAATTTTAATAGTTTACTCGTCTTGTATTTGAAATTAGTCTCATAATCGTCTCAAAGAACTTAAATTTATGGGAATATCCGGATGAGCATACTTACCTCAAAGAGATAATTTGTTTGATATTCAAGAAAAAAAATATCCCACATGCTTATAGGATAAATATAATAATTAACCATCCATTTTAGACTTTATCGATTCAATGCTTTATCAAGTTCTTCGAATTGATCTTATTAGAGATTAAATATTTTATTTTATTTTAATTTGCAATATTCTAGATCTTTCTATTTTCTCCTCGTGCTCTTCTATATAAAAGTTTATATGTACAGATGAATCACACAATCAATGAAATCAACATTTTTTCTTTTCCCTCTTTTACCTTCTAATATGGTATCAGAGCATTTTTATCCTCCATGAAAGGAGGTTCCGCTGCCATAATTTTTTTTTCTTCTCTATCGATATTCCTTTCCTTCATGTCTGTTTCACTTTCCTATCATCAGTAAATATCACTGTCCGGCGACCTTTTTCGGTGCCCTGGTATTTTTATTTTATTTTAGGTGCGGAAGAGCATGAGGAGAAAATAGAAAGATCTAGAATATTGCAAATTAAAATAAAATAAAATATTTAATCTCTAATAGATCTATCTTCAAGTTGATGGTGGCTTCGCTAATTTGGGAAAATATTTTCAGGCTACTGTAAGTATATTATTTACTTAAATTGAAAAAAAAAATACATTTATTTATTTTACCCACCTTTTTATGGTTAATGTTGTATAAATCTCATTTTTTTTAATTTTTTTTTATAAAAGAGTACACACTACAAGAATACTTAGAATACGAGTCTAATTAATGTGGTAAATCAGCTATACAATTAATCCTTATATGTAACAGTAGTTTCCCCAATTAAATGTTGTATAAATCTCATTTTTTTTAATTTTTTTTATAAAAGAGTACACACTACAAGAATACTTAGAATACGAGTCTAATTAATGTGGTAAATCAGCTATACAATTAATCCTTATATGTAACAGTAGTTTCCCTAATTAAATTAGTCCGTTCAAAGATTTAGAGTTTAATTTCAATTATCTTTAGGTTCAATTTTTAGGGGGTGACAGGGAAAATAACATAATGTACAAGACAAAAAGTGGCAAAATTGTTATTTCTAATGTGGTTGCATATTTAATTGTTCAAACAGGCGTTCCTAACATATATATTGAGAGGTTGTGCTTTCATGGACAAAGATTAGATGGCGGCTCCTCCAAGCGTAGGAAAGAGGGAATGACGAACGTGTAGAACAATGTTAATACTTAATAACACCGGACCGGAGGGTCGTTTCGATTCGGGAACCGGTAAACTGATCATATAATTAGTCTGGGTGTAGTAACAGACTGATCATGCATCAAAATTGGTGTGGTCCGGTTTGTTTTTATGAAAATTGATGATCCGGTCGATTAACCGGTGACCAGGCCCGGACAAAAAAAAATTCCAAAAAAAAAGAATTAAAAAAAAATCATAATGAACATATTTGAGTTTTTTTTTTCTTATTGACTTATATAGGTTATGTACCTACGACACTAATATTATCTCAATTATGCACTATACAAGAAATCTTGATTTGATTTATACCTACAAACATCGACGGACACATATTGTTGCATGTGTATGCAAATGCACCCATAAATTTTTGGAAGAAAAATAAAATTAACTACTCGGTGAGGCATTGGACTTCATGGACCAGACACTGTGAAGCATGCAATGCAGATGAATGCTTGAGTTATGTGAAACATTGAATTTAATACTTTGTGGAATTTAAAGCAGGGTTTAATTACTTTGATATTTTTGGTACAATAAAAGATTGTCTAACCTTGTGAAGTGATGTGAACCATTGAAAAGTTAATTATTTGGCACAATTGTAACTTGTTGATTACAGTCCATAAGATAGGCTTTCTTTTATGTGAAATTTTCTTGAACTATATCAAAATAATAATAAAAATGGGCTGAGATTATTTTGTATATAATTAGAGTGATGATATTCTAACTATAAAAAATTCTTACTACTAAGTTACTACTCATCACATTATCATTATATCAAAGAGCGAGAATATTAAAAAGTTTTTGAAGAGAGAGAAAATATTAATCTAATGATAATTAGATAGGTAGTGAGTTGGTAGTGAAAAATTTTGGTAGTAAAAATATCTCTCCTCATATAATTAAAAAAAATTTGAAGAGAGAGAAAATATTAATCTAGTAACTGAATCAGTCATCCAATAACCCTTTACCACATCAATAAGCGGATAGATTTTAATAACATACCTCTCGTTAATAAAATGTGTGTGGGTAAAAACATCCCTATCTCCTTAACGACGATCAAGACCCCCTTGCTTATGTATGTCAGCGTGTAGGTGAGATGTGAGTTAAGGGGCCATGTATACGGGATATTTCCTTACACAAGTTGTTATTTGGTTCGATATTTACTGATTGTGTCATCTTTGTCTTGTAGTGGATGGGAGTGGGCAAAGGTCTTATGTGGGGCCCATGGACCAATACAGAACAGAAACCCCCAACTTTTTTTTTTGGGAAAAATGTAAATATATATTAACCCAAAGAGATATACAAAATAGACGGGGCATACCCCGCAGAATCAAAATAAAACACATGCACTAAGTGCAAGAGCCAAAGTTAATCCACTAGGAGCATGTGCCTAATACAAGTGAGTAAGGTGGGCGTGTCTATACACAAGAAATTTAATCTTGTTAGTAACCTCATCAACCAAAAAAGGGACCTGATCAAAAATTAACGTATTTCTGGCCAACCAAATACTGTAAACTGTCGTAGCTATCACAAGGCATCTAGTCTTCCCCAAGATGCCCGAAATTGCTTTCGCCCGAACAAGATGGTTGACACTCCCCTGCAGAGAAATAAATTTTCGCTCAATGGGAGACCAGTGTCGCACCTCCTTCCACACACGGATGGCCGTGGGGCAAATAAAAAATAAGTGAGCATTAGACTCCACACCCGTGCGGCACAGAGGGCAAATCGGATCCATATTCAAGAAAGGGGCTCTGTCCAAAGTAAGCAGCTTGCCTTTTATGGCTAACCAGAAGATGAATGCAACTTTGGGAGGAAGAGCTGTGTTCCAGACAACCTTATGCCAATAAACTCTCGGTTTGGGAAGTCTAAGATACCGATAAGCATTGCTAGCAACCAGAATATTATTTTGAGTCCAGGAGTTTAAGACATGCACTGCCCCATCCTTGTGTTGCTCCCGGACCAAGATAATATCTCTAATCAAAATTAGTTTCTTAAACAAAGGGGAATCAGAAGGGGATGAAGCATGCTCCCAAATATTACCTCCCTGAAGATACTGGCTGTGGACCCATTTAATCCAAAGAAAATCTTTTTTGGCATGAATATCCCATAAGATCCTAGCTAGCAAGGCGAGATTCCACTCCTTAAGGTTGAAGAGACCAAGGCCCCCTTCATTCTTCGGAGTACAAATATCCGCCCAAGAGACTAAAGGCTTCGACATGCTATTATTCGGCTTACCCCATAGGAAGTTCCGGCAGATAGCATTGATCCGATTTATAACAGAAATCGGGAGAGGAAAAATACCCATCCAAAAGCTGGCAATACCCTGAATGACAGCTCTGATAAGCTCGAGCTTCCCAGCATAAGATAGAGTCTTTCTGTTCCAACTTTGAGCAAGACCCATAATCTGAGATAAAAGCGGATCATAGTGAATAACATTTAATCTAGAGGATAGCAGAGGCACACCAAGATACCTGAATGGGAATTCACCCAGCTGAAACCCAGTGAGACGCTGCACCTCAGAAATTGAATCAAGATCCATACCGGCATGATAGATAGCAGATTTCTCATTACTGATGGAAAGACCAGAAACCGAGCAAAAATGAGAGAGCCTAGCAAAAATAGTGGAAACGGACGGAACATCTCCTCTAGAAAAAAGCATAATGTCATCCGCAAAAGCTAGGTGGGATAAATTGAGCTCACCACAAGCCGGATGAAATTGGAAGTTAATGTTGTCCTTGAGGCCATTTAGATCCCTTGATAGGTACTCGAGACACAGTACAAACAAAAAAGGAGAAAGGGGATCACCTTGCCTGAGGCCCCTAACACCCTTGAAATGACCATTGATTGCCCCGTTTACCACCACACTGAAAGAAGTAGTTGTGACACACTCCATTATCCAATCCCTGAATGTGGGAGGAAACCCAACCGATGTAAGCATCCACTTGAGAAACTTCCAAGAAACAGAGTCATAGGCCTTATGGAGATCAACTTTCAAAAGGCAACGAGGAGAAATCCTTTTCCTGGAATATTTCCTCAGAAGCTCCTGGGTTAGGAAAATATTATCAATCATGTTCCTATTCTTCAAAAAAGCAGACTGAAAGGGGCCAATAATCAATTCCAGAACCGGGGCAATACGGGAAGCAATAATCTTAGAAATAATTTTATACAAAATATTGCAGCACGATATCGGCCTGAAATGCTTCACTTGATTAGCCTGATCGGACTTTGGAATGAGAACAATGAAAGCATGATTAATTTGCTTGAGTAACTTCCCAGAAGTAAAGAATTCATTCACAGCATCATAAATATCATCCCCTATAATGCTCCAAGCTTTTTTAAAGAACCTGGAGCTGTAGCCATCAGGACCAGGTGACTTATTATCATCCATGGAGGAAAGAATATTCCACACATCTACTCTAGAAATCGGAGCAAGTAAGCTGTCAAAGCAAGAGGTCGGGACCTTTGGACCTGTATCACAAATGGCAGTAATAGGAGAGCAATCAGTGGTAACAGCTTGAAATAACTTACTGAAGTGGCTAACAAAAGCCTCGGCTATTTGAGGCTGCGAAGATGTGGACTGGCCATTGTGAAGAGTAATGGCTGCTATGAACCGAACATGGCGAGACCTCTTGATATACGTATGGAAAAAGGAGGTGCAACGGTCCGCCTGGATAAGATATCTATTTTTCACAATCTGAGCAGTTTGAGAATGCTCGGCCTTGCGCAAATTCATGATCTGATGTCTGCTCTTATCCGCCAAGCATAATAAGTCCGGGTCATTGGGAGTCTGCTGGAGAGCAAGGAGAACCTGATTATACTCCAACTCGGCTTGGTCAATCCTAGTAGACAACCCATTGAGCTCCGAGGTAGCAAGGGACTTAATAGAATTCTTAAGCGCTTTCAAATTTTTACAAACGGACCACATCTTACAGCCCAAAAATTGTTGGTCCCAACCAGTGGAAACAACATCCAGGAACTGGGGGAGACTAGCAATAACATTATTGAATCTGAAAGGATGCTTGGTTCTCGCACAATTAGCACTGGTATTAATGATCAAGGCTGCATGGTCAGAGACAGATTGAAACCCCGAAATCTGACAGCTAGAGTTGATGAAACTATTGCTCCAGCTTAGATTGCAAACTGCTCTGTCAATTTTGCTCCAAATCCTACCATTAGTCCAAGTGAAGAAGGGTCCATGAGAATTAAGGTTGGCCAAGGCCAATTCAATACAGCAATCATTAAAGTCCTTGATCTCATAGGCCGAAACATCCGCTCCATGTAGCCGATCACAGGGAGAAGAGATGCTGTTAAAGTCCACCAAAACTAGCCACGGGATGTCAGTGGAAGGAGCTAAGTTCACCAGTGTAGCCCACAAAGCCTTCCGGGCCGAAATGGAATGAAGACCATATGTGAAAGTGACAAGAAACTCCTTGTTGGACTCCTTGCACACACACAAGCAATGTATAGTCTGAGCAGTACAACCTAACACAGATAAATCAGACTTATTAGCATTCTATAACACAATAATTCTACCAGCATTGTGTGAATTCAGATTATGAGAGAACTTCCACTCTTTGAACTTCGAATGCATTATGTTGTTTACAGCAGCCAAATTGAGCTTAGATTCCAAAATAGCCATGATATCAATCCCATTGGAACTGATAAATTTTCGCATCATGCGATGCTTTAGGGGCATATTGAATCCCCTAATATTCCAAGAAGATATAATCATACTGATGGAGAGGGGATCGCATCCCCCACACCAGAATTAATAGTGGTTTTAGGCTTTTTATTCACTGGCAACATTGCTTGGGGACTGCCACAGTTATCCATGCTGGTGCTAAGTATTTTCGGCTTGGGCTTCTTGATTTTAGGAACAGGTGGGTTTGAGACAGGGTCACCCAATGCACCCGGTTTGTGAGCTTTAGCAACAGAGGGGGCTGAGGCTGCACTATTAGCAGGAGACATAGGCAACTTTAACTTCCCTACATGATCACTAGGCACAACCAGCTTTGATTTCGCAGCATGAACAATAGGTGCTGCACCCGATTGGTGTGCCTTATCAACAGAGGGGGCTGTAGTTGCACTTTTAGCAGGAGACACAGGCAACTTTAACTTCCCATTATAATCAATAGAGACTGCCAACTTAAAAGGCCTACCCGATAGCTTGCCTGCGTACATATTCCTCAAATTGGTTTTAAGCTTCTTCTTTCTAGATTTGGATGAAACAACAGTAAAGCCGTCCCCTAACATCAAGGTATCAGATTTAGAGGGCTCCAAAATGCTAACAGGATGCTGGACTTCTACCTGGTTTGCAACATCCGAAATAGGTTCTTTAGGTGCCTCAACCGAATCTTTGGCTTTGGGAGCATGAGTGCAAGAGTCAAATTCATGTCCTATGGTTTTACAGTAGGAACAGAAAGCTGGTTCAGTCTCATACTCCACAGGTTGTTCGAGCTCAATACCATTGGGCATTAGGATACACACGACCTGAGTTAAGTCCTTAGAAGCATCAACCTCCACTAATGCCCGAGCAAAAGAGATTGAACCCGCAGTGGCTGTTAGATGATCAGATCTCAACGGCTTACCTATTTTGCTTAGGATTTTCCCAAGGGCCTTTTTGCACCATAGCTCCAAAGGTAGGTTCCTCAGCCTTACCCAAACTGGAATTTTACTAAGTTCCTCATCTCCAAAGTGGAAGAAAGGGGGCATAGGTTTTAATAGGAGAGGGCTCTTGAAAACATAGTAAGGACCAGCTTTAAGGACCTTGTTCATGTCCTCTTCGGTTGTGAATTTAAAGATCAGCCATCCGCTAGAGTGTGGAGAGTAGGAATACTCCACTCCCCATTTCCTACACACATTGAGTAGAGCTTTGAGGCCTGGAAGCTTCCCAGCTATATACCCGATCAAACAAAAGCCAATGGTTTCCTCAATATCTTGCACATCACCAAATTCGACTATAACCTTGTCATCCGAAGTTGAAGGATCAATTTCATCATTCCACTGATGGCCTTTATTTTCTGATCTATTATCTTTGAAAAGATTGGCCCATGGACCATTAGAGAGGGTTGGCTGCTGAGGTTTAGAATCACCCGCCCCATTAGTATTGCCCTCCACCTCTTCAGTGACTGAATCTTCCACTCCTAGCGTTACCGAGAGATCTGAAGATATTGCACATTTGGAATTAGGAGTCACTCTAAGGGAGTTCAAATTCGCTGAAGTACCCTCAGTTTCAGAACAGTCCTCTAGTTGGGGACTATCGTCGAACACTTGGTCTGCAACCGGAACTGTGTTTGGAGAGGTGGTAACCTGCAAAACGGAACTGGCCTCCCCATCCACAGCAACAATAGAGATACCCTGCACATCAGAAACCAGCTTTTTCTTTTTGTTCTTCCCCATTATGGGGAGAACGAAACAACAGTAACTCACAAACTGTATAAAATAGACCACCAACCGGTTACCAGGGAGTGAATAAGAGAGAAAATGCCCAGGGTCCCACCAGCACCTTAAGACAAAGAATTGGATCTGGACGTGGAGGGATATTTGTGAAAGCCTTGAATAAAGCACCACAGGAACCTACCACCGAATAAACAGAGCCACCCACCTCTTAAGAGATCTGGAACGAATCTTCAAAGATGAACTTTTGCCAAGCTGTAGGAAACACAAGGCCCCACTTCTGAAGCACCAAAGTGCTACCAAAATGAAAGACGGAACCGAACAGAAGCACCTTCAACTACACGTGGCTGAAGCTGGACACCAGAAGCCAGCTCACGCGTTGCAAGCAGATCCACAAATTCCTACGGAAGACAGGTCCAAAGCATCAAAGCAGAGATTCCAACTTCCTTCCACAATAAGGAGAAGCTAACCAGGATAACTCTAAGGAGAAAGACCCCCCACGATGGCCAAGCCACAGGGAATCCCCCTACGGTGGTTGCTTCTCCTGTTAGAGTTAGGAGAGAGAACAGTTCATTTGGTTTTACAACTTCAATGAAATTCCTCTTCTCCTACAGAAACCCCCAACTTGGTACTATGCAAAGTGGGAGACCGAGATGAAGTAACATCAACACTTGCCGGATTGATTTGGTGTCCTTAGATAACTAGGTCCAAAGTTCATTGCTTTCTTGTATCTTGGACATAAGATGAAACTTTTGCATAATTTAAGCCAAACACAAAAGCATTTGAGCTATGTGTAGCTTGGTGGGTTAGTTGGACTTAGCTCTTGATTAAAATTAAATGTTAGTTATAAATAAAATCTAAAATAATGGATATATGGTGTCCATATATGAAACGATATTAGGGACTTGATGCTGACCCAACGACGGACGCGCTTTAGTGCTAGTGTCTGCACTTGTAGACACAAAGTTGGAGAATTTTTTTTTCACATGAGATGGGTACTTCAAGTCAAGTGAAAAAAAATGAAATAGAAAGATTAAAGAAAAAAGGTAAAAATATGTTCAATCCAATCAACCCCTACAATTAAAAGCTTAAAGCTTAAACCCTACCTCATTGCTTTGTCTTTTTTTTTATATTATTTAAATCTCATTAGCTCCAAATCTTAATAAACATAACGTTCCTGACAACGGCGGAGCCATACATATGCCAGCAGGTGCCTTGGCACCTGCTTGTTTTTTTTTTATACATATTATATATTACATAATTAATTAAGACTCAAATTATAATTTGGCACCACAGAAAATCAAATGTTCAATATGAAGTAACACCAAATTATCTAAATGCAAACAAATGATAAAGAACGTGTACAATATGTTATTTTTGTGTTTCACCTTCTTTTATTTTTTATCTTGTATATATATATATATATATATATATATATATATATATATATATTCTAATTAATTATGTTATTTATTCTTATTCTATTATTTTAAAAAAGAAAGACTTCTAAACTTAATCACAAATATAATTAGTTGATCTATTTCAAAATTTGGGCTCAACTAAACCGAATAAACCCCTTAAAGGTAGGGAAAAGGATTTGTCCTTTTAAATGATAGAACCTTGTGTCCTTTTGGTTTTTAACACTATATGTCTATATCTTACTAGTAAGACATAGTTATAATATAAAAAATTATTTTTTTTATCTTTCCTCAGCCACTTCAGCTGACGTGTAGAGAGAGAGAAGAAATAACTTTTCATGAAAATAGTTTTTTATGTTATAACTATGTCTTACCGGTAAGAAATAATGTTAAAAACTAAAAAGACACAATTTGTGTCCTTTAAAAGGATACACACTTAACCCTTGAAAATAACAATCATGAAACCAAATGAATAACAGTCTATAGTTATGAAATATGAAGGTCTATTAAATTATTGTGTTTTGGGTTATTGGAAAGAGAAAGAATAATCAAAAACTTAATTTCCAAATGTAAGAAATTTCCTTCATGCTTATGGTTGTTGCAAACAATGGCGATGTTCTCGAACGAGAGATGTTGAAAATTTAAGGAATAGAGAAAATGAAAGAGGAGACGAAGGGCGATGCTTATTATACATATAATTATTATATTTGTGTGTTTTTATATTCTTAGGACGATGTTTGGGTCATTACTTATTATGTTGTGGGAGAAAAGTAAAATTCTTATGTTTGAAATGCTTACCGAAAAGGTTAGTGCATTTTTATATTTTTTATTTGATATATAATCAATGATAATTGTTCATTTGAATCTTCAATGTTATGTCATATTATTTAGTACAAAATTTAGATCATTGTGCTAGAATTCATATTAAAAAAAATTCCTGATAAATTTATGGAATTATGATAAATATTTTAATAATTTAATATGTCAAATTTTCTGGCACCACCTAAAATGTTGGGCTGGCTCCGCCACTGGTTCCTGAAATTCAATCTTCATCAAGTGGAGGAGAATCTCACCGGATTTTTCACCTTTTTTTTTTGTGAAACAAAAGTGGTCAACTTTGGATCAAATAGACATCGCGACAAAGGTGGATTTTTGATCGATTAACTCTTATAATTATACTATGTTTTACAAATGTCTTTTGTGGTGTTTATTTTTTAATTATCATTATCTATTATTTCCTTAAAACTTTGGTTGATTCACCAAAGCTTCACTTTTGAAGTGGAAGCAAAAATTGAATCATGATCATGATCTTTAAAATAAAAAAATAAAAAAATTGTGCAGACATAAAAAAAAAAATGTACTGGGTCCGCCACTGTGCTGACCTAACCATTCCTTGGTTAAGAACACTTTCGGCTCGCCTATCTTGGAATTAGTCATATCTTGAAATTAGTTATAAGGAGACTTTTTTCCTCACCTATCCTAGGTGGGAATATCTTTAAGACATCAAATGTATCGAATCCGGTATATTATTTTTTCAAATTTGGAAAAATCTATAATGTGGCAGGAAACAAAAAATTCAAAAGTAATGAATTTTTTCTCAAATTTGAAAAAAAGATGTATCGAATTCGGTACATCTGATGGACCAAAGATATTCTCCACTATCCCAGAATTGGGCTAGGAAAACTTTTTTTCACGTATCCTAGAATTGGGTCTATCCCCGGAATTGGGTACAGGGACTACACCAAATGTTCGAGCAGATTTTCTTGGACATAATGAGACATTGTGTTTGAGTTTCCATGGATGGAGATCTCATAATAGTAACAAGCAGCTCGTCCGTGCATTTGGGCAAGAACGGACGGTGCACCTATATGCATACACTTCAACGCTCAATTTTGTATAAGAATCAGATAGAATGTGTGAGGTTAGAAACATTACCTATCTCCTAAATGAGGGTCAAGACCTTGCTTATTGACTTAACCCCTTATTTATAGATGGGTTACCTGGCAATTGTGGACTTTTGATCCTCTAAGGAATATTGAAAGTCATGTTGTTGATTTATTGCTGTCGTAATGGGATTAATGTAATTAAGGAATATTTCCTTAATTACCTCTTAGCCGTTAGCCTTTTTTGGACCATTTAGAATGTGGACATTTGTCAGGTCCATAACAATTTTATTAATAAATATGTAAACTATAATATGATACTTTTTTATTTTTTTTTCCATTTTATTTTGTCTCATCACCTAGATCTTTCATGGTCTTTTTCGTCTTTTTTAGTTAGAAGTCATTTCCCTTCTTCTCAAGTTTAAATATAAAAATGCCCACACTATATCTCAATAGCAAATTTAAAAATGACATTATCGACAATGATATCCATGATAACTTTATATAAACGATGTGTTGTGAATCAACCATTAGAAGTCATATATACAAACATTTGTTAAAGCCGAAACTAATCTCAATAATGGGCATTTAGTATGCAAACTTACGAAAATCATATATAGATTGAAACAAGTATCCAATAAATGGTATTTGAAAACTTATCTATACATTGAAATTCACTAAATATTTGGAAAAAATTAGAAGTTTGTGTATAAAAAATATAAAAAATCAAAGAAAAACAGAACGCTTTTGAAGTTTACAAAATTGTGTTGTATAAATAAGTCATGAATACGAAGTTAGAAGAGTCGTGTCTTTTCATTTGAAACAGCTGCATCTCTTCATTTGCGAACAATCGTGTCTTTTTGTTTTCGAATAGTCGTGTCTCTTCATTTTCGAATATTCACAACTCTTCGACTTATATATTGTGATCGTTCATTTCTTATAAATTCCAGTGTGCTTTTAGAAATCGACGTAAAATGTTTTCTAGTGATCTTAGTTTGTGCATATACTTCACATTTGTCAAATCAAATAGAGATATCCAATGGAATATCGTGAGTTTTAGCTAGACGTTGCATTTTCGTGTAGTTCACATGTCCAAGTCTATTATTTTTTGGATCAATCAAATTCGAACTCACATGGTTTATGCTCTCAATATCTAAACTTAACCTATATAATCCATTAACCATGAATGCATAGCCAAAATAACATGAGCTAATAGATAAAGTCACTCTATCATTCATAGTTGAGAAAGACATGCTAGAGTTATCAAGTAAGCTCATAGATATCAAATTCTTTTTGAGTAAAGGTACTACTCTAACATGTTTCAGAGTTAGTAATTTACCTGAAGAAAGTATCAAATTTGTAGTTTCAACATGAGTCACATCTGCCTCACCACCATTACAATTTTCCACAACGTCTTTCACTTTTGTGACCTTAGTGAGTACATTCTTGTCATTTGTAGCATGACAGGTAGCACTGTTATCCAACACTACTCAGAAGAGACGCTAATCTTTCCATTCTTCATCATTCCAATGAAAGCTTGAGGCTTAGGTACACTAGTTAATATACTAGCCTCATTTTGTGGTGTGTTATTCTTTGACTTGTTTGGTAGCTTACAATCTGGTGCCCAGTGATCCCATTTTTCACAGTTATGGCACTTGCCCTTTTTCTCCTTTTTGAACATAATCTTTTTCTCTAACTATGAAGGGAATTCACATTTTGGTTACTTTGACTTTTTTTGAGGTTTTTTGGAATGTGAAATTAAGTTTCCAACTGACTTTTGTTGTCCTACTTGTTCCAAACTTTTCTCGAATAGTTTTGATCTTTAATATGAACAAACCTCTTTAATTCATATAGTCCAGTCTGTTCTTTCAGTATGTGTATTTCAGACTTGAAAGAACTCTTTTCAGCATGTAGCTTACTCAACACAAGACCAACAAAAAATTATCAGACATATCTGAGTTATCATCTTTTAGTTTGTTTATCATGTTCTCAAGTTCAATTAACTGGGAGGTGATGCTTAAATTCATATTAAATTTGAATTAAAAAAACTTCTTTGCTAGGAAAGTTTTGGAAAGCTCTTCTTTCTTTTGGAACTGAGCTTTCAAGTGATCTCATATCTCTTTCACCGTCTTATGCTCACTATAAGTGATAGCTAGACGAGGATTTAAAAATTTAGCAAGTAATCCTTAAAAAAATCTTCGTCTTTGTTCCGTTAATATTCATCCACATCTTTAATGCTAGATGCAAAATCACTTAATACAATATAAAATATTTCACGTTCTTTCATACCAAATTAAACATGTAATTTCCAACCATGAAACTCAGCAACATCAAATGATTGTAGCTTTTTAATATTATAGGAATAACGTTTAGCCATTTTTAATCAAAGCTAAAAGTTAGAAAGAACGCACCTTGTAGTCCACTGACTTCAAAGACTCTAATTTTTGTCAAACTACTCTGTGGAGTTCCAAAAATGGATTCAAAGTGGCCAAAGACCTTAAGATGGACTACCCTTATTGTCGAAAGCTCATCGAAATATTCCCCAGCTATTAAAAAATTAGCAGGAAAATGTACCTGAAACTTCATATGGCCATATCTTCGTCGTCCAACCTCCATTTAATGTGAGTAACCAGTCCAAACTATCGTCTCAGATCCCGAAATTCCAGTAGGCTTCAGTTCCTAAAAATAGCTGGAATCTCTAGTATCTGGATCGAAAAGTTGCAGCTGGAGTATCTTTACACTCAGATCCCAACAAATCCTTCAGTCAAATTGCGAAAGTGATTTAAAATATGAGTTTCTCTTGATGAAATCTTGAATGGACACTTTACTAGCTCAAATACAACACATGAAACTAGTACTTCAAGGTTGTTGGAGGTTATGAGTTAAAGAATGAATTTGAGAAAGAACAGGGTTGGTGCTTGAAGTATTACACCAAGTGGCATCATAGTTTGGAACTCTCAACAGTGTTACCTGGGAAACTTTAGAGATAATGCAAGTTATTGGACTCTTGCCCATGTGGGCCCAATTAACCATGCTTTCACCTACTATGCTTGTATGTGAACAAAATATTAAATTATATTATTAATATATCCAACAAGATACTGAGCAACTAGATTAGAGCAAGCTTGCAGCTCAACATTTCATCATTTAACTGGGGAATGGTTGTATCGATGATCACATTCTACTACCATTAAAATAATAGGCATGGGTCGAAGAATACAAAGGCGTTGGCAAAGAGATATAGCTGAATGAAATTCGCAGCATTCCAATTGGTTGAGATAATTAATGATTATTGATTATGTTGATGGTCTTTATTCTTATATATATCTGGTTTCATCGTGGTTCATGACGTGTGACATGAATTCTCCCATAGTCTATGATTGAAACTGGACAAAAGCATATAGGCCAAAAGTGTGGGTTTTACTACTTTTGTTTTTTTTTTTAAATATGTTGAAATTATTTTTGAATTATTTATGTTTACGAAAAAGAAGTTTGATTTGAAAAGATGTGTCATTTTATCAACAAAGGGATGTGATGTTTCATCTTTGAATGAGTGTCATTTAAATTGTGACCTTATGTTTTTAACAAATAAAATGGAGAAATCAGATTTTCCAAACTAAAGTTTTTTCCTATTGACTTCGTACATCCTTTGCATTTGTATTCTTTTACTGTAGTGAAATTAATCAGATATAAGTTGAGTTTGATGAGGCTATTTTTTGTGGAAGTTCCTCCACAAGAATAAATGTAATTTGTTCTATCATGGGAGATAATTGTTCACGAATCTTGGGCACATTAGAGAAAACAAAATTGCTTAAGGACAGGGACAAGCATTGGGCTTGAATTTTTCTTTTACTTGTATTCATATATTTTCATGCAGCATGTTTTAATTTTATGTTATTGCATTATTTAATTATTGTATAACTTGATTTCCTCATGTATTTCGTGGAAGCAATTTTTCTAACACATATTATCCTCTCAAAATTATTTTAACATCACTTTTCTAACAAAATACTGAGTCTTATTTGTAGGAGTTACAAGTAGTACTATAATGCATATATATTTTCCTTTTATGCACAATTGTGTGATAGATGGAAAGCATCATTCTTTAAAATCTTGTAGACAATTCTAAAGGAGTGTCAAACTGACTTTCACACAGAGAATTAGAGAATAATAATAAAATCGAAAGTGAGAATTTATTATTGTAAGTACATTTTTACATATGATACATAAGCTCGCAAAATAAATAAATAAATAAATAATGAATAAATTACAAATTCTTTTAATCAACTTTTTTTTTTTTCGTCTCCCTAAAACCCATTATGTTCTATGAGCAACACATCTTAACAATTGAATCAATAAAGCAGATGGAATCAAATCCCTTTGCAAATTTTGAGATGAGTAAATGAGACTAAAGGGCCTTTTTAGTGTGTGGGGATCTCATTTCACGGAGTCGCCTCTCCTGTGAAAGTATTTTTGCAAACCTAAAAGTAATAAAACCAGATATTTTATTAATATAGATAGATAATTGAAATGTGTCACAGGATTGTATTGTATCTTAATTAAATGAACTACTATTTATAACGAATATGTCTATTTTAAAGTTACCTTTTGAGAGCATCTTCATATGTTTCCCCATTTTGAAGTGGCTCAAACAGACCATTATCTAAATTGACCCTAGAGACTGGTTTCTTTAATAGCTTTTCACCAATTTGGCAAAGTTTCTCCAAGTTCTCCTTTGTTGAAATGTCAACTGAAGAATCTGTTCCAGTCAATGTGTCATCCTGCATGTTGTTCGACATATTTGATCATTAATGCTTAATATATATATTTGGCTTATGTTGTATGTTATTTATAATTAAAGGAAGAAATATCAAGAGAGAATTTTATGTTTTTTAGGAATATACCTGAATTCGAAGGTAATTATCTTCTGAATGAAGTGCTTGAGTGAGAGTAGATAAATGGAAATCTTCCATATCAGCACTAGATTGAGTAAAAACATCGATCAAGGGAGTACAACCCCTATGAGTTAGCCAATCCAATAGACCCCATTTAGCTGCCATTTTTGCATTGAATTTTTCCTCATTTTTTGCTGTGCCGGTTCCTATTGATATTATTAGGAACCGATCATATTCCAAAGGCTTTATTGGAAAGAAATCAGAATTCTCATTTATGATCTGCTTTGTCACTTGGTTGATCGCAACTAAAGTCTGCATCATGAAGTTCCCCAAGAAAAGACAAATTAGCCATCCTTCCAATGTATATAATCATTAGAAATTACATATATTTTCAAATAACAAATAATAAGTGAATATTTACACATACCGGATTATTTGCACAAACACCACCATCAATGAGGTTGAATTCGTGCACGTTTCCTTTCGAATCTTGGTTTATGAAGTTGTGAGCAGGGAGATAAGTAGGTGCAGCGGACGTGCTGATGCATATGTCTGAGAGTTTAGCATCCAAGCAAGGGTTCATCTTCAGCTGCAGGAATTTCAAATATTTTTAGCCTTTGTTTTGATCATACATTTGGTTTTATTAAATTAAATTAGTAACAGATTTTTCTAAGAATATTCACGCACAGCATATTCCTCACGGGAATGGATTCTCTCGTATCAAAACATTGATATATTGTTCTAATTTAGTAACTAAAAAAAACAAAAAGAACAAAGAAGAAGCTTAAATTACTTTTGTTAATTTTTATTTATTATTTTATTTCAGCTGGTATATGAAATGATATTCTATTATTTATAGATGAACATTGCTACCTTTAACTAAACAATTGTATTCGTATCGTGAAAGACAGTTATTTCTAAATTAGTCAACAATTATTCCGTTGGAAGAAAATTCATCACACTAGTGAAAAGCAAATAAAGACGTGGAGATGAGAATATAGAAGTAAACCTGATAAGATGAGAAAATAGTTGGCTGCAAGCTCTTAATGTCGAAGGTAGGAATGACAACGTTGGTGAGAGTCTCATGCAAGCGAATGTCTCCAAGTTTCTCTCTGACGACCCCATGCAGATATTTCCCATCATATTTGGGTCCTCCCAGAGATCTTATTACCTTCGCTAATATTGTCCCACAAAATCCTCTGCCACAAAATTGAACCCCAAAAACTTTAATTTCTCAATTATATTTTCTTATGCCTAAAATTACGAGTACGTTTCAACAGAAGCAAAGAAAGAGATAAATTCTTCTATATATACCTATATTGTGGGAAAATTTTGGGGCAGTGTTCCATGTAAAAGGGCTTGATATCTTTGGCGGCAAAAAGTGGACGATTATTTTGATCAGGAGCAGTTAACATAGCGGTTACAAGACCTCCCGTGCTTGTTCCTGATATCACATCAAAATAGTCTGCAAGCCTTGCATCCTCACCATCCAACTCCTGCATGATACAATTTAATTATTCTTTCAAAATAATAAAATAATGCTTCTATATTACTTCTTAATTTGTTTATACAAATAATACATTGTAATCTGCATTTGCTATAACTAAGTCAAGTAACATCTTGAACTTTCTTAGATTATTGGCTCCACAAGAATGACACGAGTTACGACTTAATAATAGGATTAATATATAGTACTAGTTAGGATTCATGATTCTCTTAACAAAAAATATATATATACCTTAATTAATGAGGATTAGCTAGCTGATAAAAAAAATAGTTACATAGCTAGCTATACTTACTTATATATAGGTTCATTTTAATTATATATACCTGAAGCTGAGATTCAAGGAAAGCAATAATGGTTGCAGGAATGATGCCCCTAATACCACCCCCATCGATGCTAAGAACTGTTACTAAGTTTCCATAAGTAGGGGCCTGAATTTGTGCAACGGATGACTTTGTTCTCTCCATCTATATATTTGAAAGGCGATTTGGAGGTTTGTGTGCACAAAATATACACTGTCTTGTGTAAAGACTAATGCTAAAGAAAAAGCTGAAAGCAAAGGCTGTAGTTTCTTTTTTGGGCAGAAAGTGTTATGCAACAAGGAAATTATGCTAACTGAAGAAAGATTCGGGTTTGCTTGGGTTGTCAGATAGGTCTGCTCATGGTGCTATTTATAGTGGCATGACCCCATGAAATTTGATTTGTTCTCAGTTTAAATTCAAAGAGCTATTGAGCGAGGACATAGTCAAAGACTGCTGATCAATGGAAAAATGTGGAAAAATCCGTTAAGGTTTGAAATGTCATATGGTGGTCCAAATCGTACAATAGACTTTTTCCTCGTTTACTCAAGACTCACCACGCGTGCCATGTCGATTTGGTTAACCTCGGACGAGATAGGTTCAACATGAATCTTCAGTGTTTTTAGATTCTTAGGAGGCTCGTCAAGAACATACAACTCTCCACTTGCAATTTCACAAGTGGGTCTCATTCCCAAGGGGACGTGAAGCGTACGGATATTTTAAATTGTTGACTACAGTTTTTTTTTTTTTTCTCAAAAAAAAAAATTAATAATAAAAATCATGAAAACATATATGGAGAAATGATTTGCACGTAACTTTTGACCTTTTATCAATTTACAAGTATGTATTAATGGTAGTATATAATTATAATATTAAAGTTATACTTCTTTCTCTCTTTTTGTATATTTTGTCTTCGTATATTTTGCTGATATGGAAAGTAACAAAAATACAATTTTAATATTAATTATAACTATATACTATCCTTAGTACATAGTTATAAATTTTAACCTCATATATATATAGGGTTAGGATCAACTTACACCGGTGTAAAAGAAAAAATTACAATTTCTTAACCGTTGATTTCGGTAATCTAGTATTGAGATTTATTGGAAATTAAAAATTAATTAATGAGTGAGACCTACATTAATCTTGTGATTAGATGCAAAGAATTAATGGTTAAGATTTGATGTAAGACTTATAATTCTTACACCGGTGTAAGATGATCATGCCCCATATATATATATATATGTGTGTGTCATTTGAGTATATATATATAAGTCTTATATATATATATTGATTTCCTTCCATCCAATGGTTATAATTTAAGAAGTTATATTAATTAATTAATTATTAATTACACTATGAAGGACAACCGTTGATTTCCATCCATCAACGGCTGAGATGGGGAGTAAGACTTAAAATCTTACTCTGGAGTCAAAAGAACCCTCCCCATATATATATATATATATATATATATATATATATATATATACCTCCTTCGAGTCATATGCCTAGAGGTGGCAAAGTGGGTAGCCCGCCCCGCCCCGCTTTTGAAAATGGGCTGAAAAACTCAGTCCGCCCGGGACATTTGGCGGGTTGGCCCGCCAGCTCAAGCCTATTTTGCACTGACCCGCCTATGCCCGCCATCAACCCGCCAAAAAATAAGCTCGTCCCGTCCTGTTTGGCGGGTTGGTCCGCCGAGCCGTGTCCGTTTCGCCGGCTCTACTGATAGGCCTAAGCGAAACGTTATGATACTTATTTGCTGAATTAATTCTTATTGGCGTCTAAATAACTAGTTTAAGCTAGTAAAAATAATGCCCATTGCCAAAATACTGATAGGTGGCGGTTAATTATGGTAATAATTAAGCATAATAACCAATCATTCCCGATCTTTGTTTAATACTTTTGCGGCATTATTTCCAAGTCCCAGCACTACCAATGTTATTAAGCTATGGGGTTTTGATCGCCACTCAACCTCTGATTTAAACAACTTGCTTAAATTATTAAAAAAAAAAAAAAGTGGCGGCTATGAAATTCTTTTCTGGTACCATAAAAATGGGCAGTCGAAGGAGCCATCACAAATTATTTTAATTTCATGCAAAAAGTGTTCGTATCTATAGATTCGTGCATTTTAGTGTGTTTATATATATCCCACGTGCTTGAAGGATAAGTATAATAACTAACCATCTATTTAAGACTTTATCGAGGCCATGCTTTGTCAAGTTCATCGAATTTATTTATCTTCAAGTTGATGGTGGCTGGGCCAATTTGGGAAAAAATATATCCAGGCCAGGTTGCTGTAAGTATATTATTTACTCAAGTTGAAAAAAAAATTATTTATTTATTTTACCCACCCTTTTATGGTTAACATTATATACTTTTTTTTTTCTAGTTTTGATAAAAGAGTACATACTATCAGAATATTGAGAATATGATTCTAATTTGTCAATCAGCTATATAATTAATCCTGATAAGTAATATAGTAGTTTCTCTAATTAAAATAGTAGGTCTAAAGTTTTAGAGTTTTCAATTAACTTTAATTAGGTTCAATTCATGGGGGTGACAAGGAAAATAACATAATTTACAAGAAAAAACTGCCAAAATTATTATTTCTACAGCGATTGCATATTTAATTGTTCACGCAGGCATTCTCACTACTAGAAAATGCTTTTTTTTCGACGGAAAAATTCCGTCGAAAATGTCATTTTCGTCGGAATTTTCGACGGAAAAGAAGCCGTCTAATAAGTCTTCGTAGGTAACAAACAAATTTTTCGACGGAAATTATTTCCGTCGAATTTTTTCGACGGAAATCATTTCCGTCGAATTTTTTCGACAAAAATTATTTCCGTCGATTTTTTTCGACAGAATAATTTCTGTGGAAAATTTTGACGGAAAAATAAGTCCATCGAATTTTTTCGACGGGAAATGAATGAAATTCCGTCGAAAAATCTTGTATTAATTTTCGACGGAAAACAATTTTTGTTGAAAATTTTCGACGGAAAATGAATGTAATTCCGTCGAAAAATCTTTTAATATTTTTCGACTGAAAATAAATTCTATTGAAATTTTTCGACGGAAAATGAATGAAATTCCGTCGAAAAATCTTTTAATATTTTTCGACGGAAAATGAATGAAATTCCGTCGAAAAATCTTTTAATAATTTTGGACGGAAAATAAATTCTGTCAAAATTTTTCGACGGAAAATGAATGAAATTCTTTTGAAAAATCTTTTAATAATTTTCGACGGAAAATAAATTCTGTCGAAATTTTTCGACAGAAAATGAATGAAATTCCGTCGAAAAATATTTTAATAATTTTTTCGACGGAAAACAAATTCCGTCGAAAATTTTTGACATAAAATTCTTTGAATATTTTTTTCTCTACAAAATTAATATCAATTTATGTTTCACACCTGATAAACAAATATATGAAAGTAACATATCATAATTATATGATTTTAATATAATTATGATATGTTAAAAATCCTTGTCATATACTAATCAAAGTATACTTTTATATATATAAATGTCCAACACATATACTAATCAATAGGGACATACATATACAAAAGTCCCTATCATATACTAATCAAAAGAGTAATATGTCTAAAAATGTCCAAGACATATGCTAATCAAAAGGGACATACATATACAAAAGTCTCCTGTCATATACAAATCAAAAGAGTCCTATATGTATAAATGTCCAAGATATATACTAATCAAACAGGAACATACATATACAAAAGTCCCTGTCATATACTAATCAAAATAGTCTTTGTGCAATAGTCCCGGTCATATACATCCAACAAAGATACAAAAGTCATGCTGGTGGATGACCTGCATGATCGTGGTCATCACCTACGTCCTGAGACGGAGGCTGAGTCTCTTCGTCATCCTCAGTATCTAAAAATTCCACAGGAAGCCTTCGCAAAAGCTTCTCCATGGTGTCCATTCGCTTCTGCATCATAACCATTAAACTATCCTATTTTTCAACCTTTTTCTACTGTTGTGCAGCCTTCTCCTCTTGCTGTGCAACTGTACCCTGCAAATGTAGAATCAATGTGCGCATCCTGTCATTCTCCTGCTGCGACACTCCAAATGGTAGCCTGTTGCAAATTCGAGATTGCTTATATACTCCTCCTCGTGTACCTAAACTGTATACCCGTCCTTTACTGTTAACCCCACCAGCTGCCTGCAAGATTAAATCATTATCCGAGGCAATACTGCTAGCATCCACTCCTGGAGTGACTTGACTATCTCTCTCTTCCCTAAGTCTCGTAAAGTCATCCTAAAATTTACGTAGAAAGTATTGATGTGTTAAATTCAGGTACACTAAAACTAATCAGCTTTCTGAAGTAAACATTTGGTGTAAAAATAAATATTACTCACAGCTTTTGCCTTTGCCTTGTCATTGCACCACCTGTCACGATCATCTTTAAAAGGGGAAGGATATATTTACAACCTATTTTCGTTTACAACTTCTTACAACCATATATTAAACGTTGATTTCCGCCAATTAACGGTTAAGATTTTCGTAAATTAAATTTATTAATTAATTATTAATTCACAATAAATGACAACCGTTGATTGACGAAAATCAACGGTTAAGATATGGTTGTAAGAGTTTGTAAACTATTTGGGTTGTAAATATAATCCCTCCCCATATAAAATGATATAAAATTATTTTTTCTTCATATAATTTTATATGAGTTCAATATATTTTTATGTATATATAATAGATAAATTATCTTATAATATAAGAAATATTAATCTAATATATTTATGGTATAAGTTATAGGGATTTATACTTCTTATGCAACATAAAAATAGTCTTCTTATGCTGCACTCACATCGTTCTACGTGTCAATAATTTTACTAATTTTTTTTACTTTTTTCCAATGGGGTCCATGTGTGTGTTGCAAAAATTCTCATCTGTTGAAATTCAGTTATGAATATCGATCAGAAAGAGAGCAAAATGAAATTGTGATTGAAATGGAAAGACTACTGCATATTGTATAATAAGCCAAACAAATGAAACGCAGCGTTTTATGCAATAAGACTAAAATACCCTTAAACTAATAACCATGGCAGTGTGATTTAAAAAGGCTACATATGGAAATACACACATATGCATATAACAAACTCCACCTTATTTTCATAAGGTAGCATGCAAGTACCAGTGAATGGAGATAGCCTCCCTGATCATATATTCTCAACAAGATTGACCCAGAACCTTCAACAAGTTTAAGGCATCCTTAAACTTGTTTGCAGGAACGGACTTGGTGAAAATGTCAGCAGGGTTCCATGAAGTAGAGACTTTCTCCACCTCAACCTGCTCATTAGAGATAATATCTCTAATAAAGTGCAACCTAACATCTATGTGTTTGGTCCTTTCATGAAAAGCACCATTTTTGGATAAGTGAATAGCACTTTGTGAGTCACAGAAAACCTTGGGAACATCCTTACCAAGTCCCAATTCTGATACAATACCTTTAAGCCATAAGGCTTCTTTGATTGCCTTAGTCAGTGCAATATATTCTGATTCAGTTGTTGAGAGGGCCACCACATGCTGGAGATTTGATTTCCAGCTAACCACATTCCCTCCAACAGTGAAGACATAGCCAGTCACTGATCTCCTTTTATCCAGATCAGCTGTATCCTTTTACACCAAACAGGTTAGAATCATCGGCAGTAAAATTTAAACAATTATCACAAGATCCATTTAAGTATCTTAAAATCCATTTTACTGCATTCCAATGTTCTCTATTTGGTTTAGACATAAATCTGCTCACTACACTCACTCCATGAGCAATATCAGGCCTAGTGCCTATCATAGCATACATTAGACTTCCTATAGCATTTGAATAAGGCACTTTTTGCATGTAAACAGATTCGGTTTCATCTAATTCACCACATACAGGTTTCAAACGAAAATGGGCAGCTAAAGGAGTGTTCACAGGCTTGGACAAATGCATAGCAAATAGTTTTAAAATCTTTTTCACATAATGTGATTGAGGTAGAGACAACACCCTTGCATCTCGATCTCTAAAAATATCCATGCCTAAAATTCTTCTAGCAAGGCCTAAGATTTTCATATCAAATTCCCTTTTCAACATCTCCTTTAGCTTATTAATATTATCTATGTTATGAGAAACAATGAGCATATCATCAACATAGATAAGCAAATAAACATAGCTATCATCATCAGCATTCAAATAATACACACAATGATCATAACTACACCTATTGAAACCTTGTGATATCACAAAGTCATCAAATCTCTTGTACCATTGCCTAGGTGATTGTTTCATGCCGTACAAGGACTTCCTAAGAAGGCATACTTTGTCTTTGGAGCCTTTCTTTATGAAGCCATCAGGCTGCTCCATAAAAATTTGCTCCTCTAAATTGCCATGCAAAAAGGCAGTTTTAACATCTAGTTGTTCTAATTCTAAATTGAAAATAGCTACAGCAGATAAAAGAAGTCTAATAGAAGTGTGTTTGACTACAGGAGATAAAATTTCATTATAATCTACTCCCTCCACTTGGGCATAGCCTTTGGCTACTACCCTAGCTTTATACCTTGATCCTTCTACACCAGGGATGGCAGGTTTTCTTTTGAAAACCCACTTACATCCAATTACCTGTTTATTTTGAGGTTTGTCCACTAAGACCCACGTCTGGTTCTTTGTTAGTGAATCCATTTCATCCTCCATTGCTGCATGCCATTCCTTCCAAGTACTTGACTTCATTGCCTCCATGTAGGTTGTTGGTTATCAGCATGTGCAAATCTGCTAGGAGGTCTTATTTGCCTCCTAGCTCTATCCCTGGATAACAAATAATCAGTAGGAACTTGTCCTTGCTGGTTATTTTCAGTCTCTAGTTCCCTAGGGACATCCGAAGTGTTTTCTTGTTCATTTTCAGAAGAATCCTCATGATCCTATCTTGGATCAAAGACATTAGCATTCTGCCTTGTAAGGGCAGATTGCTCCACCTCCAACTGGACCTTATTGGGGTGGTTATTTTGCTCCTTAACCTGCAAAATATCTTTGTAGAAAGTTAGCTCATCAAAAGTAACATCTCTACTAATTATACATTTCTTTTCACTAATCAGCCACAACTTGAAACCCTTTGTGCCTTTAGGGTAACCAATGAAAACAGCTTTTAATGCCCTTGGCCCAAGCTTATCTTGCTTAAAATGTACATAGGCCAAGCAACCAAAAGGTTTCAAGTAGTTCAGATTAGGAATTCTATTATTCCAAAGCTCCATGGGAGTTTTAAAGGCTAAAACAAATGAGGGAGATCTGTTTATCACATGGCATGCTGTTGAAACAGCCTCAGCCCAAATTTTTTTACCTAAGCCAGATTCAGATAACATGCATCTAACTTTATTTAAGATTGTTCTATTCATCCTCTCAGCTATACCATTTTGTTGAGGTGTTTCAACACATGTTCTATGTCTAGCAATGCCATGTTCCTTACAATAATCAGAAAATTGATTATTGCAAAATTCAAGACCATTATCAGTCCTAAGTACCTTAACCTTCACACCTTTCTCAGTTTCAACAGCAACCTTCCATTCCTTAAAGCAATCAAAAGCCTGATCCTTTTGCTTTAGGAAATAGGTCCACACCCTCCTTGAATAGGATTCTATAAGGGAGAGGAAGTAGTGGCAACCCGAAAGGGAACTAGGAATATTGGGAGAACCCCAAAGATCAGAGTGAATGTAATCAAGGGTCCCTTTTGTTTGATTCTTGGCTGCTGTGAAGCTTTGCCTATGGGACTTCCCTAGGATGCAGCTCTCACAGAAGTCAAGAGGGGAAAATTTCTTTAAAGGAAGGATCCCTTGTTTACATAACTCTTGCAATCCTTGGTTACTAATATGCCCCAATCTTTTATGCCAAAGAAGGGGCAAATCAGAACTCTTCAAGGCCACACAGGACTCCAATCCTATGGCCTCACCATTTAAAATGTATAAACCATTCACTAGCTTACCCACCATAACCACCCTGGCCCCCTTAACAACCTTAAGAGTTCCTTTCTCACTCTTAAAGTTGTAACCATTCAAGTCTAACATCCCCAAGGATATTAGATTTCTCCTTAGGGTGGGGACAAGTCTCACATCCCTTAGGACTTTGACAGTCCCATCACCCATTTTGAAACTGACAGACCCAATACCTGTTACTTGACAGGTATCATCATTTCCCATTAAAACTTTACCTCCCTCAAATGGTTTAAAACCACTTAACCACTCTCTCTTGGGTGTCATGTGAAAAGTACACCCAGAATCCAACACCCACTCCAAATCAGTGGAGTCATCAGACAAGACCAGCAGCTCACCACTCTCATAACCAGTCAACAGATTTGCATAATCTGTCTTGTGGTTATTAGAAGGGGCAGTTTGTTGCTTTCCCTTCTCCGGGCAGTTCTTTTTCATGTGCCATTCCTTGTGGCATAACCAACAGGTTAACTTCTGCTTTCCTTGGTCTTTGTTTTTGTTTTGATTATTATTATTTCCCTTATTCTTGTTAAACTGGGATTTCTTTTTAGATTTCCCTTTGACATTCAGCCCCTCTACAGGAGTCTTTTTATCGGAGTTCATCTCCAATTCCTTAGACCTAAGAGCTGCCAACACATCCTCAAGGGATAAAGACTCCCTACCATACTTAATTGCAGCTTTCACATCCTTGAAAGCATCAGGCAAGGCATTTAGGAGTATAATGGCTTGGTTTTCATCAGAGATCTTTTCATCCGTATTAGCCAAGCTTATGGTTATCTTCTTAAATTCATCTAAGTTCTCATCTAATGATTTATTAGAGTCCATTTTAAAACCAAACAATTTTTCTTTAAGATAAATTTTGTTTGATAAAGACTTAGTCATGAAAAGAGATTCCAGCTTTAACCAAACCCCAGCAGCAGTGATTTCATCATCCACTTGTCTAAGGACGTTGTCAGTCAAGTGCAAAATCAGTAAACTGAATGCTGTCTCCAGCATTTCCTCCTTATCCTCAGCACTCATGGTGGCAGGAAGATCCCTAGCACCACCTAAGGCCTTGGAACACTTTTGGTGAACCAGTACAGCCTTCATTTTCTTCCTCCACATATTGAAGTCTCCTTTGCCATCGTACTTCTCCACCTCCACACGTGCAGTGCCCATCTTGATGACACCCAGCAACCAAGACAGCAACCAGAACAGACGTGATACAAGAAAGAAGGGGAGAGGAAGCGCGGAAAAAACAACAAATAATATTCTTGTAATAAAGAGTTCAGTAACAACAGTAATTGCAGAAGCAGAATAAAGCATGCAATAAAGAATTGCAAGAAAGAAAGCAATAAACAAGAATCAGCAATTACAAAACACAGAAGCAGGCAAAAAGAGGCACGCAACCTAAAGCTCTAGATACCAATTGTTGAAATTCAGTTATGAATATCGATCAGAAAGAGAGCAAAATGAAATTGTGATTGAAATGGAAAGACTACTGCATATTGTATAATAAGCCAAACAAATGAAACGCAGCGTTTTATGCAATAAGACTAAAATACCCTTAAACTAATAACCATGGCAGTGTGATTTAAAAAAAGGCTACATATGGAAATACACACATATGCATATAACATCATCTTATGTGACGTAAGAAGTATAAACCCCTAAGTTATATTTATAAATTTTTATAAATTATATTGGTTTTACTTTTCGATGTTGCATGAGACAAATTATCTCATGCAACATAGAAAAATGGATGTGACCCATTTTTTTTTTATTTTTTCTCTCTCTTTTTAGTGTGTCTCATCCACTTTTTGTGTGTTGCATGAGACAAGTTGTAGACAAAGACAACTTGTCTGATGCAACATGAGATAAATAAAATCCAATTATATTATGTATTACTTGTAATATAAAGTGTAATTTATAAGCATTTATAAATTAAAAATTTGTAAATATAAAATATATAAATTTTAGTTAAACAAAATTCTTTAACTGCTACTATCGTTTTCAGTTGAAAAACAGAATCCGAGTTCTAGGTGAAGTCATATTATTGGTCAGTATATGAATTAGGTCAGCACGAAACAAGTCTCGAGCGTCCAATCAATCTGTGTCCAGGCCCCGCGTTGATTATTCTCAAGTCCAATCAGTCAGTCCCTTAAAGTTAAGGCAAATCGAAGAAGAAAAACAGTCCGTTATACACTTTCGCATATATTTCCCCGATGTCTTTTTCGTCGAAAATTAATTAATAAAGATTTGTCAAAATGCTAGGCAACAAGTCGTCTAACACAACAATGATCAGGACATAACTATGCTTTCTCGTCCCCAACCATAATTTTTCACGCGCTTTAAAGGTAGAGTTTCGTTGAATAAGCAAAAAATAAATAAAAATTAGAGAAGGGTGAAAGTAAATCGAACGAGATTGAAAATATTTTTACATATTTGATAATTGATAAAGTGAAGAAAATATGTTAGAGAATAATATAAATTATTAAAAAAAAATCCTCCCACAACACCTTATTATTTTTATTTTTTTGGTATAATCCGGGGTATCCCCATTCAACTTCCTCTAGTCACCTTGCATTCGGGGTACGGTCCTGTAGGCTAGCCCCTCATTGGAACAGCAGGTGCATTGAGCTTCGCTACCACAGGAAGAATGAGACTAATCCCCCACAACACCTTATTTTTACTAAATTGGGAGTTGGTTTTAGGAAGGGAAGGAAATGAAATGAAAGTTAGGGTTTTAGTAAGCCCTTCCATTGTTTGTGAGTTTAAAAAAAAGGAGAGGAAAGAATTGGGGATTTTTACAAAATCCTCCTTCTTCTTAAAATTAAAGTTCTCCCAATTTGGAGGGTTTGAGGGGGAAATAGTAAAAATTACTTATATAACCTTAGCATTAAAATACGAAAATTACATATATATATATGAATCACTTTTTATATGTGACATTATTAGAAAAGTCTCAAATATTGATAGAATTTATCGACGAAAAATATTTCGTCCAACATAGTGATGAAATTTTTCATGAAAATCATATACATAAAAAAATTTCCGTCAAAATTAAAGACGAAATTACAAATGAAACCAGATTTTTCCATTACTGACATAAATCTTTTACGAGCAAAAAAATTTAGTCAAAAGTATTGATAAAATCTAAATTCCGTCAAATCTTTCAACGAGAATATTTCCAACCAAAATTTTGACGAAACACATTTTCATCGAAAAGTTTGGATGTAAAACAATTACGTCAAAATTTATTATGGAAAACATTTACATCAAAATTGTTCACAAAAAATTTGGACGTAATATATTTCTATCAAAATTAGTGACTAAAAAGTATTTCTGTAAAAAAAAATTGACGAAATATTTTTTTTGTCAAAATTCTTTACGGAATCTAAATTTCGTCAAAATATTTCACAAAAAACATATTCATCGTAATTTTTTACAGAAAAAATTTCATCAAACTTCTTTATAGAGTTTAAATTTTCAACAGAAACTTTTTCGTTAATTTTTTGACAAAAAAAAAAAATTTCGTCAAAATTTTAAAAGAAAAACATTTTCATTGAAAATTCTCAACGAAGAATATTTCCGTCAAGTTTTTTGATTTAAAAACATTTACACAAAAATTTTCAGTGGAACACATTTCTGCCAAAAATTGTCAAAAGAAAATATTTTCATAAAAAATTTTGACGAAAATATTGCGACAAAAATTTTTAACGGAAAAAGCATTCCGACAAAATTCTTTGCAAAATCTAAATTTCGTCAAAAGTTTCGAATAAAACATTTCTTTCAAAACTTTTGACAAAACAATTTCCGTCGAAATTTTTGTCATAACACATCCAACGAAATTTTGAACGAAAAATATTCCGTCAAATTTTTTGACGGAATTCTTTTTTCGTTTAAAACATTTGATGGAGGAAATCATTTTTGTTAAAATTTTTGACGAAAACTAAATTTCTTCGAAGATTTTGATAGAAAATTTGTTTTTGTAAAAATTTTCATTGGAGAAAAAATTCGTCGCTTTTAAAAGAAAAGTATTCCAACGAAAAAATAATTTTGTGACGAAATTTTTATTTTTTGCAACGTAGAAATTTCGTCAAAAATATTACCTTTTTTAGTATTGTGAAATGTACATCAATAATTTTATAAGAAATTTAAAATTTAATTTTATTTGTAAAATATAATAATTATACTAATTTTAAAATGGTGTAAAATGGTAAGAATATGTCATTATCCCTTCATTTTCTCTCTTACCATCTTTTAACTACCAAACAAGGGAAGGGAATACCCTCCTATTTCCTTCCCTTCTTCCCCTCCCTCCCCCTTGGATCCCCTTCCTTTCCTTCTCCTCTAAATTCCCAAAAAAGAAATTTAGTTCCATAGAAAATATCTTCGGCAAAATTTTCGACAAAAAACATTTCTATCATAATTTTCAACGAAACACATTTCTGTCCAAAATTTTTGATGGAAAATATTTCCGTAAAAAAATTCGACGAAAAACATTTTTGTAAAAAAATTTGACACAAAAAAAAATTCTGTCAAAACTCTTTACAGAATCTAAATTCCATCGAAAGTTTCACACAAAGATTTCCCTCTAAAATTTTGACAAAAAAATTTCGTCGGAATTTTCGTTGTGACACATTTTCATCAAAATAATTTGATGGAAAACATTTCGTCAAATTTTTGATGGGATTCTTTTTCTCGTCAAAACTTTTGATGAAACTCTTGTTGTCAAAAATATTAAATAAATCATTTTCATCAAAACATTTGACGAAAACTAATATCCTTTGTAAATTTTGAAAAAAAGTTATTTTGTAAAAAATTTCATCGGATAAAACTTCCGTCGCCTTTAGATGAAAAGTATTTCGATTGAAAAATATTTTTCTAACGGATTTTTTATCGTTTGCAAAGTAGAATTTCCGTTGAAAATATCATCTTTTTCAGTATTGTGATAAATACACAAATAGTTTTGTTTAGAAATTTTAAACATAATTTTATTTGTAAAATATAATAATTATATTAATTTTTAAAAAAGGGTAAAACTTAGAAATATCTCGTTGATCTTCCAGTTTCTCCCTTACCATTTTTTTAACTCCCAAACAAGGGAAGGGAATACCCTTCAATTACCTTCCCTTCCTTCCCCTCCCTTTCCCCGTGAATCCCCTTCCTTTCCTTCCCCTCCAAACTCCCAAATAAAGCCTTAAGATTTTGGGTTGAAGTGATTCTTTACATGGTATCAAAGCTTGAGTGACCACAAGGTCACGAGTTCGATCCTCATCGCCCCCACTTTCTGGTGGAATTAATTTTTTTTTTACAAAAGGTAAACCAAAAATTGAGCCTATGCAATATCCACGCTTCAAGCCCAAAGGGCTCTTGCGTGAGGGGTGTGTTAGAGAATAATATAAACTATTAAAGAAGACCCTCACACAACACATTAAAGTTTTGAGTTGAAGTGATTCTTTACAAAATAATTGAAACTGAACTCTTAGTAAAATAAGAGAGCTATTATGATCGCTATAGTAGTGTCCATAACACCACTGGTATAGAGAAAGATGATGTAAGAAGATCTCAAGTGCAGTGTATAACAATATAGGTAGTGTTTAATGGCTACAATGACTCTCCAAGTTAACAGAGTTTTAATGGCTACAATAACTCTCCAAGTTAACAGAGTAACGGCTAATCAAAAAGTGATATTGTGTGTGTGTGTTTTGTAGAGAATAGGGGGTATTTATATGTTCCAATCTGATGCGAGAGTACTGAGACAAGTCAACTATTATGGAAAAGAACCAAGCTATGCAGCCTGTGCCTTGTTGGGGGTAAGGCGTTGTAGTTGCTATCAACACACTGCAACAATCGCTGTGCAGGGAAAGTGATAAGAGGGGAGGCATTTTGGTGCCTATGCAAACAAAGGGGAATGAGGGATACCCCAAATAAGATATTATGGAGTCTTATGTTGGCAAAAAAATTAAAATATTACTATTATAATAAATAATTATGAATGAGATGTTGTTTTGAACTTATATACGAATCTATTGCACTCATTCACGCCCAAATTAGGCGTGACTATTCGCGCCTAAGTTAAGTGTAACACCCCGTATATATCCGGTAAAGTTATCATATTATCGTATTAAGCTGCGCTTAATTAAAAAAATGCGGAATATCTTTTTCTTTTCAATTATGATGTCATTATCATTACCAACTTGCTTATTAAACAGTTAAGTTGACTTTGTACGTTCTTTGCATTTTTATTCTTTTACTGTAGTGAAATTGGTCAGACATAAGTTGAGTTTGATGAGGCTATTTTTTGTTGAAGTTCCGCCACAAGAATAAATGTAATTTGTTCTATCATGGGAGATAATTGTTCACGAATCATGGGCACAATAGAGAAAGAAAAATTGCTTAAGGACACTGACAAGCATTGGGCTTGAATTTTTCTTTTACTTGTATTCATATATTTTCATGCAGTATGTTTTATTTTTGGGTTTGCTTTTTCCGCAGTTATTGCAGATAAGTTATTTGCAGTAAGCCAATACGACGTCGGTTTGGGGCGAAAATCATGGTATTTTTGTAATTTTAATTTATTTCAGGGTTATAATAGTCTTTATATTTATAATTTTTTAAGATTTCAATACCAAAACGACGTCGTTTTGGGAATAAATGCAAGATAACTTATCTGTATTAACTGCAGAAATATTTTTCCCTTTAATTTTATGTTATTGCATTATTTAATTATTGCATAACTTGATTTCCTCATGTATTTCGTGGAATCAATTTTTCTAACACATATTATCCTCTCAAAATTATTTTAACATAACATTTCTAACAAAATAATGAGTCTTATTTGTAGGAGTTACAAGTAGTACTATAATGCATATATATTTTCCTTTTTTGCACAATTGTGTGATAGATGGAAAGCATCATTCTTTAAAAGCTTGTAGACAATTCTAAAGGAGTGTCAAACTGACTTTCACACAGAGAATTAGAGAATAATAAAAAAATTGAAAGTGAGAATTTATTATTGTAAGTACATTTTTACATATGATACATAAGCTCGCAAAATAAATAAATAAATAATGAATAAATTACAAATTTTTTTAATCAACTATTTTTTTTCGTCTCCCTAAAACCCATTACGTTCCATGAGCAACAAGTCTTAACAATTGAATCAATAAAGCTGATGGAATCAAATCCTTTTGCAAATTTTGAGATGAGGAAATGAGACTAAAGGGCCTTTTTAGTGTGTGGGGATCTCATTTCACGGAGTCGCCTCTCCTGTGAAAGTATTTTTGCAAACCTGAAAGTAATAAAACCAGATATTTTATTAATATATATAGAAAATTGAAATGTGTCACTGGATTGTATTGTATCTTAATTAAATGAACTACTACTTATACCAAATTTGTCTATTTTAAAGTTACCTTTTGAGAGCATCTTCATATGTTTCCCCATTTTGAAGTGGCTCAAATAGACCATTATCTAAATTGACCCTAGAGACAGGTTTCTTTAATAGCTTTTCACCAATTTGGCAAAGTTTCTCCAAGTTCTCCTTTGTAGAAATGTCAACTGAAGAATTTGTTCCTGTCAATGTGTCATCCTGCATGTTGTTCGACAAATTTGATCATTAATGCTTAATATATATATTTGGCTTATGTTATATGTTATTTATAATTAAAGGAAGAAATATCTAGAGAGAATTTTATGTTTTTTAGGAATATACCTGAATTCGAAGGTAATTATCTTCTGAATGAAGTGCTTGAGTGAGAGTAGATAAATGGAAATCTTCCATATCTGCACTAGATTGAGTAAAAACATCGATCAAGGGAGTACAACCCCTATGAGTTAGCCAATCCAATAGACCCCATTTAGCTGCCATTTTTGCATTGAATTTTTCCTCATTTTTTGCTGTGCCTGTTCCTATTGATATTATTAGGAACCGATCATATTCCAAAGGCTTTATTGGAAAGAAATCAGAATTCTCATTAATGATCTGCTTTGTCACTTGATTGATCGCAACTAAAGTCTGCATCATGAAGTTCCCCAAGAAAAGAAAATTTAGCGATGCTTCCAATGTATATAATCATTAGAAATTACATAAAATTTCAAATAACAAATAATAAGTGAATATTTACACATACCGGGTTATTTGCACAAACACCACCATCAATGAGGTTGAACTCGTGCACGTTTCCTTTCGAATCTTGGTTTATGAAGTTGTGCGCAGGGAGATAAGTAGGTGCAGCGGACGTGCTGATGCATATGTCTGAGAGTTTAGCATCCAAGCAAGGGTTCATCTTCAGCTGCAGGAATTTCAAACCTTTTTAGCCTTTGTTTTGATCATACATTTGGTTTTATTAAATTAAATTACTAACAGACTTTTCGAAGAATATTTACACACACCATATTCCTCATGGGAATGGATTCTCTCGTATCAAAACATTGATATATTGTTCTAATTTAGTAACTAAAAAAACCAAAAAGAAGAAAGAAGAAGCTTAAATTACTTTCGCTTTTATTTATTATTTTATTTTATTTTAGCTGGTATATGAAATGATATTCTATTATTTATAGATGGATATAAGCTTATATCATTGCTACCTTTGCTACCTTTACCTAAACAATTGTATTCGTATCCTGAAAGAAAGTTATTTCTAAATTAGTCAACAATTATTCCGTTGGAAGAAAATTCATCACACTAGTGAAAAGCAAATAAAGACGTGGAGATGAGAATATAGAAGTAAACCTGATAAGATGAGAAAATAGTTGGCTGCAAGCTCTTAATGTCGAAGGTGGGAATGACAACATTGGTGAGAGTCTCATGCAAGCGAATGTCTCCAAGTTTCTCTCTGACGACCCCATGCAGATATTTCCCATCATATTTGGGTCCTCCCAGAGATCTCACTACCTTTGCTAATATTGTCCCACAAAATCCTCTGCCACAATTAAATTGAACCCCAAAGACTTTAATTTCTCAATTATATTTTCTTATGCCTAAAATTACGAGTAGGTTTCAACAGAAACAAAGAAAGAGATAAATTCTTCTATATATACCTATATTGTGGGAAAATTTTGGGACAGTGTTCCATGTAAAAGGGCTTGATATCTTTGGCGGCAAAAAGTGGACGATTATTTTGATCAGGAGCAGTTAACATAGCAGTTACAAGACCTCCCGTGCTTGTTCCTGATATCACATCAAAATAGTCCGCAAGCCTTGCATCCTCACCATCCAACTCCTGCATGATACAATTTAATTATTCTTTCAAAATAATAAAATAATGCTTCTATATTACTTCTTAATTTGTTTATACAAATAATACATTGTAATCTGCATTTGCTATAACTAAGTCAAGTAACATCTTGTACTTTCTTAGATTATTGGCTCCACATGAATGAACGAGTTAACTTTTAATAATAGGATTAATATATAGTACTAGTTAGGATTCATGATTCTCTTAACAAAATATATATATATACCTTAATTAATGAGGATTAGCTAGCTGATATATAAAAAAATAGTTACATAGCTAGCTATACTTATATATATAGGTTCATTTTAATTATATATACCTGAAGCTGAGATTCAAGGAAAGAAATAATGGTTGCAGGAATTATTCCCCTAATACCACCCCCATCGATGCTAAGAACGGTTACTAAGTTTCCATAAGTAGGGGCCTGAATTTGTGCAACGGATGACTTTGTTCTCTCCATCTATATATTTGAAAGGCGATTTGGAGGTTTGTGTGCGCAAAATATACTCTCTCTTGTGTAAAGACTAATGCTAAAGAAAAAGCTGAAAGCAAAGGCTGTAGTTTCTTTTTTGGGCAGAAAGTGTCATGCAACAAGGAATTTATGCTAACTGAAGAATGATTCGGGTTTGCTTGGGTTGTCAGATAGGTCTGCTCATGGTGCTATTTATAGTGGCATGACCCCATGAAATTTGATTTGTTCTCAGTTTAAATTCAAAGAGCTATCGAGCGAGGACATAGTCAAAGACTGCTGATCAATGGAAAAATCCGTTAAGGTTTGAAATGTCATATGGTGGTCCAAACCGTACAATAGACTTTTTCCTCGTTTACTCAAGACTCACCACGCGTGCCATGTCGATTTGGTTAACCTCGGACGAGATAGGTTCAACATGAATCTTCAGTGTTTTTAGATTTTAGGAGGCTCGTCAAGAACATACAACTCTCCACTTGCAATTTCACAAGTGGGTCTCATTCCCAAGGGAACGTGAAGCGTACGGTGGATGAGATAATTCTCATGCAACATAGACAAAATAGTGGGGCCCACAATTTTTTAATTTTTTTTTTAAAGTAGTGGACCCTACAATCTTATCTCTCTTGCATGAGATAATTATCTCATGCAACATGAGATTAATAGATCCCGTATAGGTTTTAATTTTTCTCATATAGCATGAGATAATTTGTCTCATGCAACACACGAAAAAGTGAGTGGGATCCTCTAAGAAGGAGAGAGAAAAAAATGGTCTCACCCACTTTATGTGTGTCGCATGAGACAAATTATCTCATGCAACGTGAAAAACACATTTCCCATATATATATATATATATATATATATATAGGGTTTTCATTTCCTCCTTTAACATAACACAATAAATTTTCTTACACACACAACATTTTGTGGGGCCCACACATTTTAAAACAAAAAAGAACCACGACTCTGATTTGTAAGCATGTGACACCATTGATCTTTTTTGATCTAACGGCTTTCAGATGAGGTGTCAAACTTCAAATTTGACACCGGTGTCAAATGATCCTACCTCATATATATATATATATATATATATATATATATATATATATATATATATATATATATATCTATATAAGTGGAACAGTGGACAAGATTGAGAGTGTAACTTACACTGGTGTAAAATGATCCCGACCCATATATATGGGGAAATAATTTGTATTTAACTTATGTCCTTTTTTCAATTTATTATAACTATGTACTAATGGTAGTATATAGTTATAATATTAAAGTTATATTTATTTCTCTCTCTTCATATACTTGCTGACGTGAAAAGTGAAAAAAATATAATTTAATATTAATTATAACTATGTGTTATTCTTAATACATAGTTATAAACTGTTAAAAGGACATAACTTACGTTACAAACTTTTAAACTAATATATATGGGGTAAATATTTCTACAGTCACTTTAGATAAGCTTATCTATATGTAGTCTCAAAACTACGTCGTTTTGATTGATAAAAGGTGTTTATGTAATTTTAGGTAAATTAATAAAAGGTGTTTTAGTAAAATGTATGTGATAGAAAAATGTTGGAATAGAAGATTCTATATGTTGTTATGATTTGCTGTGATATGTTGTACTATGTAGTTGTTAGGATATGTATAACTGAGTCCTATTGTAATTACATGTAGTTGCTTATCTTTAGGAGGTTATTTTACTATTTGGTAACAGACTATTTTGTAACAGCCATAATAGCTTATTCTATTTAAGATAGATTGATGTACAGTTTCAAATCAATGGAAATACTATCAATTGATACCATTTATCATGGTATCAGAGCGATCCCTTGTTAAAAACTTCCACAACGTGTAGACTCTAAAATAGTGAGCAAGAGATAGCTTCTGTTGAAGATGGCCAATGAAAATAGCGGCAGGTTGAAGCCATCAGACCCTGGATCACCATTCTATCTCGCTGGATCAGATAGCCCAGGGATTCTTTTAACAACTGTTATGCTGCGAGGAGAAGCCAACTACGAGAATTGGGCAAAACTCATGAAAAATGCCCTCAAAGCGAAAAATAAACTAGGATTCATAGATGGATCCGTTAAGAAACCAGAAAAGGCGAAGGCAGAAAAGTGGCGCGCCTGGGAGATGTGCAATTCTATGATCAATGGCTGGATACACAATACCATTGATCAGAAATTACAACCGTTTATTAAATGCTTTGATGAGGTAAAAAACATCTGGGATGACTTAAAGGAAAGGTATGCTGTGCAGAATTTTACACGACAATACCAGCTCAAGGCCAGTTTGGCCAACATCAGGCAGCAAGGCAGCTGCATTGGAGACTACTATATGCAATTGAGAGCGGTCTGGGATGAGCTTGCGAGCAGCAAAACTTACAGGTCTTGTGCATGTGGAGAAGACTGTGTCTATGCAAAGGAGATCGAAGAAGAAAGAGAACATGATCGGGTATACACATTTCTTATAGGTCTGGTGGACTCGGCATATGGCAACTTGCGTTCACAAATTCTCAATCAATCACCGCTCCCAACGATGAATAAAGTTTATGCTATCATGACCCAGGAAGAAACTCATAGATCTATAACACGCAATTAGAATGCTAGAGCTGATGAAATTGGCTACCACGGACAGCAGCACCAGTAAAAGATAAGTTTGTTGAATGTGCTCCATGCATTCACTGCGGGAAAACTAATCATGAAGCCTCTCGCTGCTGGCAAGCATTTGGCTATCCTGGACGTGGTGGTGGCAGAGGACGAGGACCTGGACGCGGAACTGGACTTTTCGGTGGTGATAGGAACAGTAACCCACAAGGAGGATTCCATGCAAAGCCATTCGATGCACATGCAGCTCAAACGGAGGAACCACTAGAGCAAGCAAATGCATTCGTCGTTCTGACACCTGACGTGGTGACACAATTGTTATCATTGGTTGACAACCCGTAACATTCAAAGGACAAATTAATTGGTAAAGATTCCCATTGTCACTGGCTTATAGATAGTGGTGCATCACGCCACATGACAGGGGTATTGGAATTGCTGGAGAATGTTACAGATGTTGAACCTTTGGCAATAGGTTTACCCAATGGAGCTATTACTTATGTTGTGCAACAACGATCTGTTTCGTTTACTCCTTCTTTTCCATTATCCAATGTCTTATTTGTGCCAAATTTAAAGTGTAATTTGATATCTGTATCGATAACATAATGTTGATGTGGTATTCACGAATGATAGTTGTGTTTTGCTGGACCGCAAGCTGAGAATGGAGATTAGATTGGGTGATCACAGGGATGGTGTGTATGTGTTTCGACCAAGTCAAGTAGCAGCTTTAACAGTTCGCTCCAGTGATATGCAAGAACTTCGGTACAAGAGGTTGGGCCATGCATCATTCGAAGCACTTTCACTGATTCTTTTTTCTAGTAGCATTCGATTTGGCAATGTAAACAATAAGGCTTGTGATGTTTGTTATCGTGCCAAACAAAATTGATCCTCGTTTCCCATTAGTGATCGAAAGAGTAATAGAATTTTTGATCTTCTTCATTGTGATACATGGGGTCCTTACCGCACTTCCTCTTCCTCCGGTGCTTATTATTTTTTAACGATAGTAGATGACTTCAGTCGTGCTGTTTGGGTTTGTTTGATGGGTGACAAAAGTGAAACTTTTGGTGTGTTACGAAAATTTCTTTTAATGGTGAAAAATCAGTTTAATACAACAGTTAAAAGTATTAGATCAGATAATGGAACGAAATTTACTTCCAACAAGATGATTGAATTATTCACTGCCAATGGTATATTTCATCAGAAATCATGTGTTCATACGCCGCAACAGAACGGTCGGGTAGAACGGAAGCAAAGGCATATTCTAAATGTGTCTCGTGCTCTTTTGTTTCAAGCAAACTTGCCAATCAAATTCTGGGGAGAGAGTGTGATGACAGCAGCTCATATTATTAATATAACTCCCACAAAGCTTCTCAATGGAAAAACTCCTCATGAGCTTTTGCATGGATCTGTTGCTGATTACAGTCACTTAAGGATATTTGGCTGCCTATGTTATGCGGTGACACAACCAAAACCTACAAACAAATTTAGTCCACGGTCTAGGTGGTTTATATTTGTTGGTTATCCTCATGGGCAGAAAGGTTGGAGAGAGTATGATCTTAATACTAAGGAATTCTTTGTGTCACGAGATGTCAGTTTCCACGAAGATGAATTTCCTTTTGTTGCTTTAAGTGTGCCTACACCTAGCCCATCATTACCTACATTTATACCAATAGATTCTGATGATTCTGCCAATCCAATATCTCAATCAACTTCAAATGATTGTGAGGCAAAAGTGCAGTTGGAAGATAGGGGGAGTGTCCATCATTCTGAAAGGGAGCCGAATGAAGATTCTACATCAAATGTTGATCAAGTGCAAAGGAGTGAGGATCCAGCTCCTGCTCTCGTACAAAGGAATGAAGATTCAGCTCACGAATTTGTGCAAAGAAGTGCAGAATCAGCTCAAAACGATTCTCTTCGTCCATCACGCACACGAAGGCCTCCGTCCTATTTGCGTAACTACAAATGTAATCTAAGTGAGGCACATACATTCACTCCCAGTCTCACCTCTTCTAGCTCCACCTCAGGTATACGGTATCCAATTGCCAACTATCTAAATACTAACAATTTTTCTCCAAAACATTGAGTTTTTGTTGCTGCTATTGATGCAGGTAGTGAAACTCGGTCATTTAAAGAAGTAATGACCAATGATGTTTGGCGTGAAGCTATGGCTCAGGAGATACATGCACTAGAAGAAAATAATACGTGGACTATCACTGATTTACCTGTAGGCAAACATGCCCTCCCATGTAAATGGGTATATAAAATTAAATATCATTCCAATGGTAGCATCGACCGCTACAAAGCAAGGTTGTAATTGCAGGTAATCATCAAGTCCCAGGGGAAGATTTCCATGAAACTTACGCTCCTGTAGCGAAAATGGTGAGTGTTAGAACTCTACTCTCGGTTGCAGCTGCAAAAGGTTGGTACTTGCACCAAATGGATGTTCATAATGCGTTTCTTAATGGAGAACTGGACGAAGAAGTGTATATGCGCATACCGGCAGGCTTTAATCAAGGACAAGGAAGAAAAGTGTGTCATTTGCAAAGATCGTTATATGGCTTACGTCAATCTCCTAGGAATTGGTTTGCAAAGTTGAGTTCCTCACTTATTAAATAAGGTTTTGTTCAATCCGAAGCAGATCACACTTTGTTCACTTTGAAGCGTGGTTCTACCTTCTTGACAATACTAGTCTATGTTGATGATTTGGTGTTGGCAGGCAATGATTCCCCGGCATGTCAAGAGGTTAAGATTTATCTTAACAAGTGTTTTAAAATTAAAGATTTGGGTCACTTGAAGTATTTTTTGGGCATCGAGGTTGCCCGTAGCAATGAGGGCATCTTCTTGTGCCAACGAAAATATGCATTAGATATCCTCAGAGAAACAGGTTTGTTGGATTGTAAACCAGTTCAGTTTCCAATTGAACATAATCATCGCTTAGCTCTAGAAGATGGACCTGACTATGATGATCCAGGTCGTTATAGAAGAATTGTCAGCAAGATAGTGCACCTTATTATCAATCGTCCTGATTTGAGTTATGTAGTGCACACTCTTTCACAGTTCATGCAAGCTCCAATGGAAGCACATTATGAGGCTGACATTCGGGTACTAAGATACATCAAAATGAATCCTGGCCAAGGTATCCTTCTTTCATCCAAAAGTGATCTCAAAATTCATGCTTTCTGTGACTCGGATTGGGCCAGCTGCCCTTTAACTCGCCGGTCAGTTTCTAGGTTCTTCATTATGCTTGGAACCTCACCAGTTTCTTAGAAAACAAAGAAGCAACTCACTGTCTCACTCTCCTCAGCAGAGGCTGAATACCGCTCCATGGCTGCCGAGATAGCATAATTGATATGTGTAACAGCCCGTGTTAACCCGGATTGTTAACACACTATCGTATTAAGCCACGCTTAATTAAAATGCGGAATAACTTTTTCTTTAATTCAATTATGACGTCATTAACTTAACCAACTTGATTACTTAATCATTTTCATAAAAATACTGCCTGTATGTAAATTGCAAGACAACTAACTGGAATACCTCATAAATAAATATTACGTGAGTATCTAAAGCCACAGGAGTACAACACGTAGCCTGGGTCAAAATCCTGATACTTTAATTACAACAGCAATTTAAAAGACAATAATCAAACCATGTGGCATGGACAAACCCCATGCTCACCAAATAAGGCAACAATGCCCAATCAACAGTCTCAACATAATAATATAAATAAAGCGGAAAACATAACAGCAGTCAACATATCATCATATCAACTCAGCTCGGGCCTCCTGCCGCCTGAGCCCTCAACATTACCTGATCCTGAAATAAGCGTCCCCAAACGTGGGGTGAGATCTCTAACAAGAAATCTCAGTAAGACAAGGGGTCCTCAAGGAGTTTCCACCCCAAGCTCACTTACATGTGTAATATAAGTTCAAAAACAGTATTTACAATATAAGTTCCAAAACTATGCGATGCAGCAATTAATCATGCCATGTGTGTTTATCAAATCTACTGGCCAGAGAAATGTAGGAATACGTCTATACCTACATGAGTACATGGACGCTACCTGTACCTCACCCACAGCCTCACCATCTTGTATGTACTACATACTCAGGCTTACCGTATAGGTGGACACCACATGCATCTCATAAAAGCATATTGCACATAAATAGCTCAACAGCATTTCCAAAATATTAAAGCATGTAACACAGCATGCATAAACCCATCCCCATGGGACATGGTGGAACAACAAAATGGCTAAACCGAGGACACGAAAGCTTACCTTGCAAGCTAGCTATCCAAGCCAAGAGTCCAACCACTCACAAGTCCACAAACAGCAGTATCACAATCTGATATGGACCAATAACACATCAATATTTATGCATCACAAGCATACAACTTAAAGACTACGCATTTCCTTTACGTTTTACGTCTTAAGGCTTCCAACAAAGCCATAAGCCCTTAGTCATATGATTCTGACTTAGTACATTAATTACAGAAGTTAAACTTCCTTAATCTAGGGTCCACAAACCCCCAAAAGCTCACTGTTCACACAGCACAGCTACTGTCTGCGCAAACCCAGGATATCCGGATATCAGAGGGGACATATCCGGATATGCCATATCCGGATATCACACTGGCCATATCCGGATATGCCATATCCGGATACCCAGATCCCATATCCGGATATCAATATCCGGATACCATATCCGGATATTGATATCCGGATATTTGTTCGACAAATATCTGTATATCTCACGACAGAATGCAGTTTCTGCATTTCGTGAATATCCAACCCAAAGATCCAACTTTTAACACATGTACACGTTAAAGCATGCATTTTTAATCTATTTTAGGTTCATACTCATTATACCCTCTTGTTTACTCATTAAACATGGCCAAGACATCAACTTTAAGCATCAACACTTAAGATCAAAGGTGAGGAAACTTACCAAAGCTCAAAACAGAGCAAGGTGTGCTCTTGGAGCTCTCCCAAGACACTTCAAACTCAGCCTAGGTAGGAGCACGAAAATGACAACACAAAGATGGGTTCTTGCACCACAAGATGGCTCCTTGGCACCACCAATGCCAAACCAAAGGTTCAAGTCACTCAAACTCACCAACTCAGCCCACTAACCTCACACACAGCAGCTGAAACACAGCCAAGAACACTCCTTTCACTCTCACAAGGATGATCACAAGTGTTTATGAAGAGGAAAGGGAAGGAATGGTGAAGAAGATTGAAGGAGAAAGGTCACCAAGCTCACAAATGGTGGAGGAATGCATTGCAACAGTGCCAAGCATTCAGAAACAGCCTCCTCCACGTTCAATATGGGCATGTCTAGGGTTTTGTGCCCTTAGTGTGTCTATTTATAGGCACAAGGCCACTAATCGCGCAGTATTAGCCTTAATAGCAAAGTAAAAGATCTTGATCTCAAACTTTGGAATCTAGACCTACACATTTTTCTAAGATTTGTCATATTTTTATTTTATTTTTCGGAGCACCTTTCCGGTACGCGCTTTTCCATAGTCAGTATCAGTTCTGGCATCAGATTACGTTATTTTGACTTGAAACTTGTTTTACAAGTCCTACATAATATTCTAGTAATTATCATGCATTCGTTATAATTTTCCGGGATACTTTTCCGGTACGCATTTATACCGAGTAGCAGAACCGGTATCTGCGCTTTTCTTCCGAAAAGAGAATTTCAGCATTTTTACTCACTCAATATAATTATTTAAGCCCAATATTAATTATTAGGGTCAATTATGGAATTATTTCCTAATTAACATAATTATTTTACTAATTACCTTAATTAACGGTGCGGGTTCTTACAATATGGTTGAAGTCTTTTCTTGCTTCACTTGACGTTATCCATGATGATCCTATGGAATTATGTTGTGATAATCAAGCCGCTATACATATCGCGGCAAATCCTGTGTTCCATGAGCGAACTAAACACATTGAAATTGATTGTCATTTTGTCCGGGAAAGGCTGGGTTCTAAGACGATTAGAACTACTTTTGTTCGTTCTTATTTGCAACTCGCAAACATTTTCACCAAAGCACTTGGTCGTGTTCCATTTCTTGTCGTTCTTTCCAAGTTAGGCATTTCATGTCTTCATGCTCCAACTTGAGGGAGAGTGTTGGAATAGAAGATTCTATATGTTGTTATGATTTGCTGTGATATGTTGTACCATGTAGTTGTTAGGATATGTATAACTGAGTCCTATTGTAATTACGTGTAGTTGTTTTACTGTTTGGTAATAGACTGTTTGGTAACAGCCTATTCTATTTAAGATACATTGATGTACAGCTTCAAATCAATGGAAATACTATCAATTGACACCATTTATCAAAAAATAAATAAAATTACAATAACACCTTTCATTAATTCATCTAAAATTACATAAACACCCTTCATTAATCAAAATGACGTAGTTTTGGGGCTAGCGGTAGATAAACACCCTTCTTACATTCACCCCACCTCTTTAAGGATTTTTCCCTCAAAATCAGAAACATACATATCTCGGAAGTCGGGATACTGCCGGAGAAGCTCTTCCTCTCACTCTCATGTGCACTCCTTAGGAGTACGTCCAGTCCAGTGCACTTTGACCATCAGAATGGTCTTGCTCCTTAGCTGCTTCTCGCCACGATCGAGATTCTTGAGTGGTCCGACGGGAGTCTTTAGGTTCTCCCTAACCTCCACATCATCCGGTTGCACCACGTGCGAAGGATCCGCTATGTATTTGCGAAGCTGAGACACGTGAAACACGTCGTGGATGTTAGCCAAGTCCGGAGGCAAGGCAAGCCGGTAGGCAACTGATCCTACTCTACCAAGAATCTGATATGGCCCAATAAACCGCGTGCTCAGCTTCCTCACTCCCAAGGCTCGACCAACACCGGTGATATGTGAAAGTTTCACAAACACGTGCTCACCCTCACTGAACTCCAGTGGACGATGTTTGACATCATAGTAGCTCTTCTGGCGATTCTGCGCCTGCTTCAACTTTTCTCTAACACAGAAAATGAATTTGATTTTACTGTAGTTTAATATTTGAACTGACAATTTTATCCTTGTTGGTTTATTCATTTTACATATTTCAAATAAGGATATAATATAAAATAATAAAGAAAATGAATTTGATTTATTCTTTTAACTATTTTAAATATGAATTTGATCTGTAAATGAAATAAAAAAAGGTTTAGGTTTAAATTATATTAAATTTTAAAAATCAAATCAAATCCATGAAAATGAAATTATGTCAAAAAAAAAATTTGGAGTACTCAATTTCTTGTTTTAACCATTGTTTAAATAACAGTGAGTATAATTGAGGGAAATGGAGAATATCAGAGGCTGTAATCTTCATGGTTACATTCGCACCCTACCTCATATTGATCTTTAAAATTTGTTATCTTTTACTACTTTAAAATTAAGTGTTAACAAATCAAACATAAATTAATAATTCAAATTATATCATTTTAAATTATAATATAAACATATATTACAATATTAAATCTCTAAATTTAATGATTCAAACATACATTAAAACGTATATATATATATATATATATATATATATATATATATATATATATATATATATATACGGGTTACAAACTAACAATTAATTAATTCTATAATACATTCTCCAAAAAAAAAAAATTAATTCTATAATACAGCTTCCATGTCCACAATATTTTATTCCTGCATGAGGAGGACCGCAGATGATAACAGCTGTAACTGTAAGAAATTGAGAAAAGGATATGAACGACACGGACACATTTGTCTCTTCCTTCTCTTTGAAAAGTTCAATGACACACTATATACATATCAAAAGAATTTATGATGAAGCACGTACATCAATTATTTATTCTAACTAATTAACTGTAATTTTAAGTTAAAGTTTCCGAGAATATAATTCTGTTAAAACTTTGTTGAAGAGATAGAATTATGGGTTTTATGTTTATTACGTTGTAGGAAAAATGATTGTGTATTGTTATAGAGATTCATTGCGTGTCATATTTTTTTCTTTTTCTTTTTTTTTAAATGTGTGGGCCCCACAAAATGTTGTGTGTGTAGAAAAATTTGTTGTGCTATGTTAAAGGAGGAAATAAAAACCTAGAATTATCCATGAAATGAGGGATAATACAAAATAAAAAATAAAAAATTTGAAGCTTTTGACCAATTCTGTTAAAAAGTAACCAATGAAAATTTATGCCAAATATCATTACAAACATGTATTAAATAGGTGAGGTCTAATCAATATCAATAAAAAAGAGATAGATATAAAAAATTTGTATGACGTGAGATTTTAATGAGGGTCTATTCCAACATAATTAGCTTTTAATATTTAATTAAAAGCAGCAAAAACTTGTATACAACCATTCACAAAATAGTTACCACGTAGCTGCCATTGACTAATCAAAATGAGCAATAACAGTTATTGAATAATCAACAATTTAATAGTCATTTTCAATGACTATTACTCGTACTTAATTAATTAGTGACAATAACTATCACATAGTTATTGCTGATCTTTGAATGATCGACAGTAATAATTGAGCGGATAACAATTTGATATTTGTTGTCAGCAATTGGTTACTGACAACCATGAAGTGACTATCACATGAAAAGTTACAGCTTTGACTACTCAAAAATAGTAATTTAATGACTAACAGTTTGATATTTGGTTTATTATATTTAATATTATTGATAAATAAAAGTAATTTATTTTTATTAGAATTAAATTTTAGTATTTTAAATTTTATTTACATGTATCGATTAATTACTGACCTATCTTTGAAAACATTCATTGGTAAGACTGCCTTTGAGCATTTCTCAAAGATCACTCCAAACACGCGAGAAATGAACACTCTAGAATCTAGCTGATAATCACACCAAACACGCAAATAACAAACACATGTTGTAATTGCAAATCTCAAGGGGATTTCAACCCCAACAACCAAGACTATTAATGGCTGTCGAGAAAGGCAGCGTACGATGAAGTTATGGACCCTAGAGGCTAGAGCAGTCTCAAAATTCTTTATTTTACAGCTAGTTCAAATAACTTGTTGATAGATGCAACGAAAAAAGAGCTTCTATGATAATTTGACCCGTAAGGAGAGGTGGATCTTTTAGTATTTGGAATATAGTCTAATAAATCTCAAAAAGGATCCTTTTTTATTGACATCTGAGTTATGTGTTTCAAAATATCTTTAGAATTTGAGTTTAATAAAAAAAATTAAGCAAGACAATTGATTTGGATAAAATATGATAGGCCTATCAAAGGCTCAAACCCATGGAACAAGACCCAGAGTGAGGCGCGATGGCTTCCATAACAGGGCGCGATGCCACCATCGCGCATGAAACCGCCCTCTATCATAACTTCAGAAATAAGGAAGCAATTACAGGAATTAATAAAGGTCACCGCGCCATTGAACAAATAAACAGATGACAGCACCAGCTCGCCACCACTCTACAAAGATAGCCTAACATAAAGAGATAAGGCTATGGAAGCACCAGCTGAACCTACAACCTTTGAACAGCCAATCAGAGGCCATACCGCCTTCCTAAGGCGGCATCAGAACCACTATATAAACAGAGGGTACATGCCCAGGTATTATCATCTAATTCAGTAATAATACACATAAACCTGACATTGATACTAACTTAAGTGTCAGAGTGTCATTGCAGGTACCCCCTCAGTCAGGCTCAACACGCTAAAGGAGAACCAAAGTCCTCTCATCCTCATCAACAACCACTTGCCCAAAAGACAGATTACCCAAAAGTCTTCTCACTTCAACCGTGTGTGATTTGGCCCAATACACTTTGGTCAGCCCATATTGTATTTGGTCTAATCATTGGCGCCGTCTATGGGAACCCAGCTGAGTAAATAACATTTAAAGGCAAGGGGTTTGGATTCCTTTGGCCAGGTTGATCTTGCACGATGGAAGGAGAAGTATCGCGCGATGAAAGTGAAAGGGAAGAGTTGGAGTACTTTAGGGTATTAACAGACTTATTATGACTACTACTAGAATTTGAGACAGAATCGCTCGATATGAAAATAGGACCGGTCATTTTAAAGGGAAATTTTGGAAAAAGGGACGAACTTTGTTGCGACAAAGTTCTGGTTATCCCGTAGTTAGGTTATTGAGAGGAAGAACCTATTTCAAACCGTCGAATAGAAGACGCACGATTATCGTTCAAAATTAATTTCTTTTAGGGCGTAGCACACTTACCAATATGCCACGATTCCTAAAGATCTCGTCCTAGGTAAGGACCTGGGTGGAGGATTGGAAGAGGCAGACCGTTCGGCTATTCTGATAAAATTCACAAATTTGCGATTATCAGACATACCCAAAGCTCGAATGCAAGAACAACACAAACAAACAAAGCAGAACACGAAGGATAAAAAATTGAAGAAAGAACATACCTGAAATATATACTTCGGATGAAGGGGAGTAGGACGTGTCAACACCAGAAGAGGAAAAATAGAAATCGAATGCTGAGGAAGAAAGGTCTTTCACAGCAACGGTGAGTGCTTCGCGTAATCTCCCTCCAAACCAAGTAGCTTAATACAAATATGAAAACTTTACCGAATAGAAACCTAAAAGGTTAAAACATGTTGAGTAATACGGATAAAAAGGATGACACGTGGAGGGAAGGTAAAATGTTTAGACTTTAAAACAACCCACGATTGCCATTAAGCACCCACGTAATTACAGTGGCATTAATTGCGTCTGACAGTTAAACATCTAATCAACCATTCTTAAGCGGCTAAGTAATGATGATTCTCCGGCATGATTATTACGACATCGAGTGAACGCGCCAAAGAAACACATCGCGCATAAAAGAATATCTATATCTCTCAGCTTTTCCACATACCCAAACTGCGAGTTAGGGGGAAACTAACCTGGATAAAATATGATAGGACTATCAAAGGCCCACACCCACGGAACAAGGCCCTAACCCACAAGGCCCATAGTGAGGCGCAATGACTTCCATAACAAGGCGCGATGCCACTATCGCGCATGAAACTGCCCTCTAACATAACTTCATAGATAAGGAAGTAATCACAGGAACTAATAAAGGCCCACCGCGCCATTGAACAAATAAACAGAGAACAACACCAGCTCGCCACCACTCTACAACCTTTGAACAGCCAATCAGAGGCTGTGGAAGCACCAGCTGAACCTGCAACCTTTGAACAGCCAATCAGAGGCCATACCGTCTTCCTAAGGCGGCATCAGAACCATTATATAAACAGATGGTACATGCCTAGGTATTATCATCTAATTTAGTAAGAATACACATAAACTTGACATTGATACTGACTTAAGCGTCGGAGTGTCATTGCATGTACCCCCTCAGTCAGGCTCAATGCGCTAAAGGAGAGCCAAAGTCCTCCCATCCTCATCAACAAACACCTGGCCAAAAGACAGATTACCCAAAAGCCTTTCACTTCAACCGTGTGTGATTTGACCTAGTACACTGTGGTCAGCCCATATTGTATTTGGTCTGATCAACAATATTCTTAAACAATGTTATATTGAGATTGAGACAATCTTAGGAATATTTTTTTTAAAAGAAAGAGACTAATAATTAATAAAAGGTCATGTTAGGAAAATTAAGATTATTGACTGTAAGAATTTAAATTTAATGAGAAAAAAAGAAAAAAAAATTGAAAAATTGATATCATATTTAAGAAATGGAATAATGATAGAGTTACCATTGAGAATAGGTTTTGTCAAAATACTAAAATAGAAAATATTAATTAAAAGATTGAAGAATTCACTATATATATTGGAATATAAAAATCTTAAAAAAATAGTAGTTTCTTTAATTATAAGTTTCTAAGAGATTTTATATTTTTTGATACATAGTATCTAAGAGATTTATTCAATAATGAACAAGTTCAATGAGATTGGAAATCAAAATAATTGAAAAACTTACGAAAATTTAATGAATTAATTAATGTGAAAGATTGAAGAAGAAAAAAGAAATCTAAATATTTGAAAACCTGATAACAAATTTATGAATACATTAACGGTAGAGATGCAAATGAAAATAAAATTGAACAATTTTATAATTAGACATATGTAGGGGAAAAGACTGGTTGATTACCTTTTTTTTTAATTTACATACTTTTCTATTTTAATTTTTTTTTAAAGTCATTCTGGATGTCCTTTTTATTTGATTGTTTTGAAAACTAGTCGTGCACAATTCATTTTTAAGGTAAAAAATTGAAAACACATTATAACTATTTTTAGTTTTTTTTAACTTATTGTCTTTGATATTGTACTTTCACTCTAAAGTAAACCATTGCACTTATCACGGCTCTTTCACCAATTTGGTATTGTTGCCATTTAAATGTATCAATTTGGTACGTGGCTGGCAGTAATTACGTTTTGGGGTCATTAAGTGTCGCGGGTGGATCCCATCGTATCTAAATTACGCCCAGGGATCCCCGCGTCACTAATGTAAATTATTTTTTTGTCGTAAGACAGTGTCGCCCATCCTGCCCTACGGCACTCAAATAAAAAATTTAATTCAATGAGTGCCGCTGGCCACCCCATACGTCACTAATATAATATTATTTTTACTAAGTAAGTGCCGCCCCTCCCCCATTACGGCACTGGTTTTTAATTTTTTTTATGCCCACTTTCTATCCGTTCACATTTCAGAGTTTCTCCATCGCCTCCCCCCTCCCCATTTTGTCATTGTCGGCGAGTTGGAAGACTGTGAAGAACACCATAGGTGAGGCGAGCTGGACCGAGAAGAACACCGCGGCAGCACCACGGACACCATTGACAAGGTTCTCTTCTCCGATCTGGTGGTGTCACTGAAGAACTTCGTTCATTCGCCACAGCTGCGCCACCGCTCCGCGGAACCATTATTCATCCCAGCCACATTTGCCGTCAACCAGTAGATATCTTTTCTTCCATTTCTCATCTGTCAGATCTATGATTTATCTTTCATTTGAGTGTAAACACTTCTTATGTCTCCTCTTTTCAAATCTAGGGTTTTGAAATTTCGTTGCAATTAAGTTTTTTGTTTAGGTTTTTCTTTATAAAAACACATGTAAAACCGATTATGATAATGATCCTGAAATGGGCTTCTTAGCCCACGCTTGATTGCTGCAGAAATTGTGGGGATTGGTACTTGATTTGGAGTCTCTGTTTGACTTTGATGCAAAAGTTTAATTTTCTTTAAACTGGTTTTTTGGGGTGCTGTTTGTATTCTGTGAATTCAAAATGGGGAAAAGTTTTTTTTGACTTCAAAAGCATCTTTATCACAGATTCACAGGTACGTTTTGTTGCCGCTCTGTATGCAGTTGAAATCCTTGGTTGTACCATTTGATTCACATCTTTATCATTTTCGTAAAGGATCTGACTTATGGTCCCATTTGAGCCAGAACCAAATGGTATTAGCTCAAAATCATGTCCCTTGAAATCTATAATATTGTCTAAGAATCTCTCAGGATAAAACACCACTGCCTTACACACATTCCACTACAATTCAGATATGTACTTAAAACTCATTCTTCTTGTTTTTTTGTATCATAAAAACCGTAAGGTGGTCAAAGAAAACCAATGGGAAGGGAGAACATTAGGGGAAGCTGAGGTTAGGTATTAGGTAGGTAGGAGTGGTATAGCAACTGTTGATAAAATCGTAGTGACAACAATCCAACAATCCATCATCCATCAAGCAGAATCTTCCATAAATTTAATAAGTTGATCCTTCTAGGAAAAAGGATTTTGCTTTGCTTTGGAAAAGCATCTGCAGCAATGGACTATTTCCAATTTATTGGGTGCACACCTCTTATTGCCATGAATCCAGCTACTGACCCCTTATCAAACTCAATGAAATTTTCTTTCTCTATCCCATAAAGATAGTCAACAAAAGCTTTGGGGATTTTAAAATTCCGTCTATCTATTTATCTATTTTTGATAAATAGATGATATTTCTATTCACTATTGGAACATGTTTCTATTTTGTTGTTGTATCTATCTATTTTGTTGCTGTTTCTATTTGAGACTCAATGATTTTGTTGCTGGGATTAATGTGCATATGAATGAGGGGGTAATTGTTTTATTCTAATTAAACATATGATTAATCTCCGAATAGCATTCTACCCATTAAACATACTGGTATTTATGTGTAATTATTATTCTAATTATTTGTTCATGTTGATAATCTAAATATAACCTCCACAAAGATTTTGATTAATATATTTTAGACTAAATTTATATTTACTTTTTTTTAATAGAGTCAACATAATTTTGGCCATAAAAGATATATGACATTAATTTAGTCTCAGTAATGAGAGGTGCCATCAAAGTCATTTTTCTGTGCTCAAATCATAGGATCAAGTGGCTGAATTCATGAAATTAAGTGGCTGATTCATCTGACTTAGTGTTATACATTTTTGTAACATTAATGCATCTTTTCAGTATTTTTCATCAAAGTCATTTTTCTGTGCTCAAATCACCAGTATTATTCATGCAATCAGTTTTGAGTATAATTCTTTAAAAATTTAGATAATAGTTTTGTGTAACCAGTATTTGCATTCAGTTTTAAATAATAGACTTTTTTTATTGATAACATGAATAATAGACCTTTTTTTTATAACATTATATAATAGACTTTAACTAGTGATGGCATGTGATGACTCATCTGAGAGACATCTTCATCCCGGTCCTCGCATTAATTCGGTATTATTCATGCAATCTATACACCGATCAGAGGTTGTCTGGACGGAGGAACAGGATTATAAATCTCTGACTGTCAGAAGTGGACGATTGGCGAGATTGGATGTTATTCCAGAGCCCATTGTACCTTATTTATCCGGCTTTCTTGGCGCTGCTCGGATGGGCCGTATGGAGGTATTTATATGCTACATATATTAAATTATGAATAAATTATCAAACAAATTTTTTTTTATGCTTTTGTTTATTATTTTATGGTTTGCAGATTGACAGTGCATTAATCAAAACTCTAGTTGAGCGATGGAGACCGGAGACCCATACATTTCATATGCTTCCGGGAGAGGTTACTATGACACTTGAGGATGTTGCAATGATCACAGGTCTTCCTACGGACAGTGAACCTGTTATTGGCATGTCTGAAACACGAGAGTTGAGAGCTTTGGTACCACATCTGCTTGGGAGGACCCCGAGTCCATCTAATTTGAAGGGTGGCTCTCTTAAGATGTCATGGTTGGATAGAAATTTCGCAAATGTTGAGGATTGGATGGACGATGAAGAGAATCTTCTCCAATTCACACGAGCATACATATTACGCCTCATTGGAGGCTTTTTATTTGCGGATCACAGTGGTGGTAAGGTGCACCTCCGATATCTACCTTTTCTTAGTGACTTGGAGGCATGTGGACGATATAGCTGGGGATCGGCAGTCTTGGCCTTCCTTTATCGGGAGTTGTGCATAGCCACCTCACCGGATAGGATTGAAATATCTGGTGCATTGGTGGTGTTGCAGATGTGGGCTTGGGCTAGATTTTTTACCATCGCTCCAGATACTTTTCCACCTCTCATAGAGTTTGACGATAGCACACCTGTTGGTGTAAGGTATGTTAATCTGACATGTCATGTTTGATTTATGTGTGTATGAGGTGGTATTTATTGTATTATATATTATATTATGCAGATGGACTGGTCATAAGACATTTTTTCATGATCTATCTTGGTATCGAGAGAGATTTGATAGGATGACCGAGCAGGAGGTACTTGCAAAGTGCTGACCACGTCTTTCCTTTGATGATATATGTTGATTGTTATTTTAAATTCTGATGTAATTTTTTCAATTGTGTTTTGTGTGCAGATTATATGGACTCCATACGCAGAGATTGAGTTGCCAGATCATATTCACGAAGTAAGTGATCGTTGGAGAGCAATCACGCCAATGATATGTTTTCAGATTGTGGAGTACCATCAACATGACCGTGTAATGAGACAATTTGGAATGTGTCAGCATATACCTAAAAATCGCCCACAGCCGGAGGAGGTCCACCACCTGACATTGAGGGGAAAGACTGAAGTGCCGTGGCCAAATCAAATGCAACAGTTTGTACAGCGATGGACTCAGAGAGATGAGTCAATTCAGAATGCTCCACCTCATCCACATGACCGCATATTAGGGCCTAACTCATAGTACATGGTTTGGTATAAAGGAATCACTAGACGATGGATGACCAGGAAGGCATGTCACTCGGGTTTATTGGTGAGTTGAGAAATATTTTTTATTACATTTATTATTGCCTTATTATTGCCTTATTTAGTACATCCACATTAAATCGTATTGTCCCTTTGTATATGCAGACAGATTGCCTTCAACGTGTTCACTACATGTGTCAAACACATAAGCCTTACGAACAGATTCAGAAAGAAGTTGAGCATGTGCTTAACATGCAAGCAGAGTATGATCGAGTAGCATATCCCGGTGAATTAGCATCTGCACCTACGCAGTTATCACCACAACCCATTGTGGTTGGTGATCGGATACCTCACACTTGGAAGGAAAGGAAGGGGCTAGCACTTCATAGACCTCAAATTCAACATGCTACATGGAAGTTGCCTCATCTTCCTCCTAGGGGTCATGGTATGTTTTACGCTGAAGCTGCAGGACCATCACAGTCTTACTTTTATCCTGAAGATACATATATATCGGATCACCAGCCACCTCCTCATCATGAGTCACCTTCCAACCATCAGCTACCTTCTTATCATCAGTCACCTTCTCCACATCGGTCACCACCACATCACTCACCAGTCCCGCATAATTCACCAGCACATCATCACTCGCCAGCATCATTATCTGCTACAGATGACTATCGGTCCGAGTATGCTCCATCATGTGATCATGTGGTCCCATGGCGTGGATCCAGCGTGGAACAAGGAACATTAACCTTCCCAATTGCATCATTTACCGAGTTTAGTCAGCCGGTCACACCTCCTGCATCAGCACCAGTCACTGATATGTTACAGTTAGGGACGTTGACAAACTGTATTGTGAGTATGCCTATGGAGCAGGATTATGGGGCCATGCATATGGACATTATGGACAATGTGAGCATGCCCATGGACCAAGAGTATATAATACGTAGGCAGCCAGATAGGCGCGCGCGTCATCGAAGATTCCCATGCTGTAACATCGGATCACAGGGTTCGTGCCCTATACATGATCACGGTGATGAGACTTTGTGATGAAAGGTACTTCCAATGATGAACTGATATGCCTTGTAACAAAGTACATAACTGCAGTCTTCAAATAAAAAAAGATTTGCTTTCTTGCTTCTTCTTTAATATGGTTTCATTTTTTCCTTTTGACATGGTTTGCATCTTTTTCAAACAGGTAAATGATTTGAAGGTTATTTGACAAGCCTATGACCCTTAACACAGGTACCATAGTCAATACCTGTCTGTATCTCCTTACTTGATTGCAGCTGTGTTGTTTTTGACATTATATGATATTCATGTAAGCTCCACTATGTCTGGCTATAGTAGAATTTTTGTTGTTATGTTGTTGATACTATTTTTCACAACCTAGAATAGTATCATGGACGGTTATAAGTTTACAAATTGCATAATGTTGTGAAGTGATGTTTTTATTCTCAGGACATTATGTGTAATATGATATCATAGTGTGCTGGTGGTATGTGTAATATGATATCATAGTGTGCTGGACATTATGTGTAATATGATATTATAGTGTGCTGGTGATGTATTTATTCTCAGGACACTGTAGTTTCTGCCAGTTACGTGGTCAACTTATAAAGTTTTGGGATAATTTTCATTCTTTGTCTTAAAAATAAAGACAAATGCTCAAATTCTGATTGCAGATGACATATTAGTAGTGGTATTTGATTGACTTGCAGAGTTTTTATGGGATCTTTGAACTGATATGGGGTCTTTGAACTAATAATCAAATAAAATAGTTAGATTTTTGTTGAGGTTAATTCTATTCGGTATTTATGGGATCTTTGAACTGATATGGCATAACATGTAGAGGTTTTATGGCATTGAAAGTGCTACTGGGGTTGGAAGTCTTATTAATAATATGATTAAAGTGATCTTAATTATAGTATGCTTAAATTGGAGAAAACACTACGTATGGTTACTTTCATGCTTATTCTACCTTATCAATTGTTTCTTCTTATCAACTTAATATTTTGACTATTGACACTCATATTCTGTATCATAGGCACCCAATATTTGAGGCATGTGGACGCACAAGAATCTCTGTTAGCAAGTATTTGCATCTTGCAATCAGGTTGGCCAAAGTAATGGTCCACAGCTCCTACCAGATGGAATCCCTTTTTGAGTTAACTACGAGTATTTGAACCCAATGTGTAATTTATGTGTTGGGTATGTTGAAATAGAGAATTAGTATTTTATGACTTGTGTTTAAGTCGCAACAACTAACTAATTGTGCAGTCTGGTGATTAGTAAATACAAAATGTACATTTTTTTTTTGCTTCCTTTTATCTATATTGCAAAGTGCTGAGCTACCAACTTATTTATTGTCCACCCTTGTTAATTAATTGTGTTACTGAATCTTTTCCACCAAATTCGAATGAAGTGTTTAGTTGCTCAGTAGTCTAGTTACTTCAAAACATCATATAACCAAAAGGAATGAGCTAAGTTATATGAACGGTAAGTAAAAGTATGAAAAATGAAAAAAATAAAAATATTAATAACTAATTGAAATTCAGATACAACGAGTTCAAAAATTTATGCACGCCATCAGTTGCTTGAATCCTTTCATTTGGTGTTGCACTTGGTGGAAGATCTCTCTTGTAGACAGCAAATGTCAGGATCTCCAAATAAATCATCATATATTTAAAATATCATACATGAAGAAACTGTCTCAATTTCGCTGTGTAATATCCACAAAATTATAGACTTCATATATATTATTCTCCATTAGGAGCAGTCCCATATGGACAAGTAAGAAAAAGTAAGATCAAGGGAGTAATGAAACGAGTGATTAATGGAAATTCAGTTAGGCACTTTTCATATTTAAAAGAAAAAATATAGCATTTCGGCTTTTCAACTATTAACATAATTAATAGATTGAACCAAAAATTCAAAATACAATTAATTCCACCACCTAACATAGAACCAAAGATTGTTAACAACATTAATAATTTTTAGTAAAAGTGCATAACCCTACAAGGAAAACATTGCAAATAAAGGAAGACATCAATCACCACCTCTCACTGGTTGGACGATGGCTCCCGTGTAGGACATGTACGCCTTGTGTGACCAACTTGCCTACAAATGCCATATTTGACATTGCTTCTTTGCGACTCTCGCTCATCCATTTCATTCCTTATACGTGTTGATCTTGGTCTACCTTTCGGACGCACTGATGCAGGGTTAGGACATAAAATGCGACCTTCAGACGGTGGAATAAAATCTTCATCCCCAATCGGAAACCATTCAGCAGAATAAGCATTGACAATGTTCTGAAGTGAGTAGACCGGGTCCACATATTTATAAAAATTGATCTTTCGAAACCTGCACGCTGCAATAACATGAGAGCATGGATAGTGGAACGCAGTAAACCTTCCACATTGGCAATCAGGTATGGTCAAATCAACTGAAACAACACGACCACCTGTTTGTGTAAAATAATTAAAAGCCTCTTCGACCTCAAACCTGTGCCCATTAGGGTCATAACTGCGGACATTGTGTGTAGATGCAGCCTCTTGGTTATTTTGCATCTCCTCAAAAAGAACCTTACAATATCGATTGCCAGCAGCTATTTCCTGACGAGCATGACTTGCTCTTGTAACAAAGTATTCAACACACCTGCTGTAGGTGAATTTCACAATAGCATAAATAGGCATACTTCGGATACCCTTTAGAACTTTGTTCACAGCCTCTGACAAATTAGTAGTCATATGCCCATATCGTCTACCCCCTTCGTCATATGCAAGAGCCCATTTCTCCTTTGAGATACCATCAATCCAAGCAGCAATCTCTGGTTTTCGATCACGGAATTTCGTCAATAATCGATCAAAATGTTTCTTGGAAGCTATGCACCCTACATAAAAATAAAAATAAAAAGCATTACTACCACAACATACATTATAGAATAAGTCTTGTAAACATACCTAAATTCAGTAAGTCCTTCTTCAGTTGAACATTATGGAATTTGTGATTAAAATTGCTAGCAATGTGTCTGATACAGTACACGTGATAGGCATGTGGAGGCCCCCAAAGATCAGGATTGTTTGCCAATGCTTGTTTTATGCTTATGTGACGGTCTGATATAAGACATATAACTTGCATATCAGTCACATGACGACGTAACTTTCGTAGAAACCACGACCAATCACTAAGTGTCTAAGATTTTACAATAGCAAAAGCAAGCGGAAGCACTTGACTATTACCATCTTGTGTGGTTGCAATCAACATCGTTCCTTTATATTTTCCATACAGATGAGTTCCATCAATTTGTATCACAGGTTTACAAGATTTGAAGGCATCACTGCATTGTTTGAATGTCCAAAAAACACGATGAAACATATCACGAGATTCGTCTACCTCACCGTCCGTAATGTACGGAAGTCGATCAATCCTGTAAAATGAACCTCGAGCAAACGATAACATGTACTTTAACCATCTTTCCAGATGTGCATATGAATCTTCCCAATCACCAAGCAACTTAACTATGGCTTTTTGTTTGGCCGACCAAGCTTCTCGATATGACACTTTGTAACCATTAAGTCCAGAAATCTGTTCCTGAATAAGTGCAATGCTACACGATGGATCCACCTGAACCATACCTGATCAAAAAATGGTGGAATACAATTGTTAAGTACAAGTACTTCATACCATCGTCAATACAAAAAAGATAAACAGATATTTTCCGTAGTCATACCTAGAATACATGAACAAATGAAGTCAGAATC
>JAVKPL010013402.1:0-74147 GCA_032173675.1 Gastrolobium villosum | reverse complement strand
ATATGCATAGATATTATTTTATATGTATAAATATTTTTAAAATTAAAAATAGGAATATGAAATTTTATTATTCAAGTCAATCCCACGATATATATTCATTATTGAAAACTAAAAGTTCTCACCTGACTGTTTTTATAATTTTGTACCAAGTATTTGATTAACTATTTACTAAATATGTCACTTTTATAATTATTTTGATCCATATCTTATAATTTTTTTCTTTTTTGACAAAGGAGCAAGTCCAATCACCTTTATATTTAAATCACACTTTTCGTGTTTCCGGGTTCCTCTTGCTTAATTTTTATTTTATTTTATTTGGTAGCTTATCTTATTCTTACCGCAGATAAGTTATTTGTAGTAAGTCCAATACGACGTCGTTTTGAGTGGAAATTATGATGTTTTTATAATTTTAATTTATTTTAGGATTTTTGTAGTCTTTATAATTATAATTTTTAATCTTTTAATATCAAAACGACGTCGTTTTGGAGTAAATGTTCCATGGCAACTGGATTGGTCGTTTTAAATATTTTGTGGGGTCATTTTCTTAGGTCTTCAGTTTTAAATATGTCCAAATCTTTATTTCCTTCAACACTCAGAGTGTCTGTCATGTGCCTCTGATTCCTTCAACACATCAGCACTTGATCTTATCACTGAGCCTTCTTGCGAATCATCATTTGAACCAGTTCTCAATTCCAACAGGCAGTCACATACATCTCTCAACAGTTTCACAACAGAAAAATTTGGGTCAGTGATTTGATATGATTGCAAACATTTAGCCTCCATCATTTCTAGAAGTTGTTCTCGATTAGGCATTTGAAAATCTGGTCCCAAAAGAGCTGAGTTGCAGCTCAGAGAAATTTTTACCTCTTCCAGAGTTGATGAGGCTATCTCTACATTTGAAGTCACTTTTTCATTTGTGGATGGAGGAATATTTTCATCTGCATGTCCTTCATCTCTACTTTGTGATGATGCCACAGTGACATGGCCATCTTGCTTTCCAGCTGCACCATTCTTCATTGATGAGACCCTTACACTTTCTGATTCTTCAAAAAAAAAAAATTAAAAAAAAATCATTAATCAATCTATTTATGAAAATGAAAGTTTGTTGGCAACACAATAACTAAAAGAAAAATAGTAACACAATAATTAAAAGAAAAATAAATGACACAAAAGTGACATTTTCTTTGGTTTTAGACAATGATAAGACCAATTCAGATGTGTATATACAAAATTTCAGTACTTTTGTAGTACTGAACACTCCCTACATAACCCACTACAATTAGAAAAATATAACTCACCTAACTGTATTTAGTCCACCGACAGCTTTAATGTTAATATCACACAAGTCCCACTTATTTCTAATTTTATTAAAGGAGCACGTACCACGCAAGTCCTGAAAATTTACTCTACATATGCAAGCAATGACCAACATAGAGCATCTTATGACAAACTTTCTGGAAACACAAAAATCAGTATAGACTTGTATATTGCATATGCCAATTAGAGCATATGGTGAGGCCACAGTGCCTCACTTCTACCAGTTGACAACTAACGTGATCCAATTATGCAAACACCATAAGAAAGATGCTGGCATTTTAAGGGGTAAAAAGAAACAATACTCAGGTTCAGTTTAACTAAAAAAAAAATTATAGCCAAAGCAAAATTTATACATTGACTTCTTACTTCTTTTCAGGCACTGTGGCATTAAAGATTTTTCCTGTATTTTACTAAAAAAATATTTCCATCTAATCCACAATACTACCAAGCAAATACGGCACTAAATATTGAATTCATCAAAAGTTGACCATGCTTGGACTGTAGTTTGCAAACCCCAAACCTCAAGGTTTGGGGTGTGCAAACTGAGTTTCATCCACTTATAACATGTTTGGCAAAACCACGGCTGGATTGTGTTTGAACACGTCTTCAGGTATCAATCAATGGTTTGTAAGGCAGTAACAAAAATTGTTTCTTTTCTGATGGGTAAAACCATGGTTTACAAACTATAAACCAAACAAGCCAGTTACAACTAAGATGCCATGCCACTAAAAACGAAAGGTAGACAAAATGCATGAAACTTGTCATCGAGGAAAAGTCCATTGAATACCTGGAGGAATCACTGCAATGGGAGGGGGAACCTCATAATCAGGCAATTCATCAATAGGCTCATCCTTGGGTATGATCAGCGTATGAATACCAGGCATTCTGTTGTTTGGCAACAGAAACTTTCCAGTTTCAACTTTTGGTTCTTTAGATGGTCCTGAAGGGGATGCTCTTTCAGACATAAATCTTCTTTTCCTGCCGGTAACTTGTGAGGATGCAGGATGCTCTCCCCTGTCAACAATACCATCTCGTGTTGGAATTGGGAGTGCTTCAATCCTCCAATTTCCATCGGACGAGAATATTATCTTTTGAGACTGCTGTCTAGAACGACTCTCGGATGATGTGTTGTCTTCTAATTTTGGCTTTTTTAATGGAGGGGTAGCTGAGCTGGGGGCACTATTAGTCGGAGGATGCAAAGGCTGACTCTCTTGACCTCTTAAATGCAACCTTTTCCTTTTCAAATGTCGGGCTTCTTCAACATGCATCTGTTCTTCGTCGCCCTCCATCTCTTCTTCCTGGTTGTTTGGAAAGGCAGAAGTCATTTCAGCAGCTATAGACATTGAAAAAAGAAAGAAAGAAAGAAAGAAAGAAAGGCTGATTAACTCAGCCAACAAAAAATTATATGTGAGTATTATGTACATCAACTTTCTTGGTTTTCTTTTTCTGTTCTGGCACCTGTTAAATTATATCAGATAATCAAGTAAGTATTCAAAAGAGACACTCCGGGGAAAAAGGAAAAAGATAGAGAATAAAGTGGGAAATGCACCTTGTTTTCATCATCCTCAAATATAGCATCTGCCAGAGTTCTATAGTTCTCTTGCTCAATGAATTCCCAATTCATATCGTACAACTTCAGGAGTTTCTTTAATACTGGTTTCACTCTCCATTCACCAATCCCAATAACTGACATTGCACGGTAGGCCGCTACCACTCTTGGATGGGGTGCCATTTCTAATCAGCGAAGAGTTACTTTCACTATAGGCTCCCAAGTGTAAAACGCCCCTAACTTTCAAAGATTTCTGCGATGGGAAATACAATATATGATTTATGAGCAATTAAGCTACAAAACCTAAACATTGAAATATCAGTCACCCAAATTTTCAATAACAAAGCATATAAACCAAAATTCAGACAGACAACGATTAACAAAAAAAATTAAATGACAAAAAAAAAAGCTTCCTATTTTGACATATAGATGTAATATCTTATTCCATCATCCTTTGTAAGAAAACTTTTTTGTAAGTAGTAGAATATAACCCTTCCTAGGCATTTTTGTTTACAATAAACTATCCAACAGCATCAACGAGTCAAAACTTGTCCATCATCATACTCTTTCTAGACTTAAAATTCAAAGCGAAAAACAAACAACATTAGATAGATAAATTTACAGCTGAATAGTTAGGGTAACAACTGCTCATATCATCTGGTGCATTTAGAAAGAGCTAAGACAAAGGAACAACGGGTGATTCAGGCTCCTCAAGAAATACGCGTTGAGTAAAAAGACAAAGCTTAGAAGTTTAAGAGCTATAACTATAAGACACACACTCATTTCCCTGAGTGAAGTGAGTGAATGAACCCACAATTACACATAGAAATTTCCTAAAGTTAAGCTTTGAAAAATGATCACAGAACATGAATTTTTTACATGCGCTAGCAAGGAAAATGAAAACCTCAAGAAGAACATGCAACGGAAAATTTGCACACAACATTGATCTTCCCCACCCAAAACCTGGAATCGACCCCAAACCACATTGAAAAAAATTAAAAAAAAAACACACACACACACAGACAGACAACATATTTCACAGTAAAAAAAGAAAAATAAAAAAAGATTGGACCTTGGAAAAAGCATAGGAAAAATACCTCAGAGAGAGAACAATATACTGAGGATGCGTCACCAGCAAAACAATTTCAGAAGACCAACAACAGTGGAGAGAAATAACAAAAATCAGAAAAACACTGCGGTGAAGTATGGATTGTCTTGGGATAATTTCTAAGAGAGAGAGAGCATCATCTATAAGAGACCACACGTATATAAAACTTAAGTACTTTCGCACGTTCTCTTGATCTACATCGAAGACTATTTATAAGCTATAAAATTGACCAAAATAACTTCAGATATAACACCCTCATTACTTTATAACTGATATAACTGACTCATTACTTTATAACTGACATAACTGATTCATTAATATTTTAATTGACGTAACTGACTCATTAATAAAAAAACTGTAACATCCCGCATAATTAGTAGAATACATAAGTACTATGTGCTATATGTACATGTGTAGAATTCGGATGTATGGTTTATGTGTAATAGCTTGTGAATTGTATGACCTTTATCCCTTGGATAAGACTAGGTAACTAATTAAATTAAATCATAGGAAGGTACATAAGTAGACATGTGAATTTATTAAAATCATATGAGTAATGTGAGTGTGTGTTAGAAGGCTTTAGTGCTTAGTGGACTTTGGTAGTGGGCTAGTGTGTGTGTGGACTTGTTGCTATTGGACTTGTGTGTTTGGGTTCTTTGTGTGTGTGGCCTATGGCCCAAGGATGGCTTTTGGATCCATCAAGTTCAGCCAAAAGTAAACCCACACCTTTTTCCCCTAAGCCTTGTCCAACAAGGTTGTTTGTGCACCAAGGAACTTGCACATGGCAAGATGCATTTCACTCTTCTTTCCATGCGCATAGGAGAGTAACTAGGACCATGCAAATCTGCCAATTTTTCCCTCTTGTTGACCACCACCTCACCTTGACTTTTGCACACTTGATTTCAATTTTATTGCATGGAAGACACATGGACCTTTGAGCATGATTTTAGGCTGCATATTTCCCCATTTAGGCGCACATGGAGGGACCTTGGTGCAGATTTTTCTTGTGTCACAAAATTGCCTAACTTGTTGACTTGGAGAAACACTTACACCCTTCATCATGAGGCTGCCATGTGCAGATTTTTACAAGCTTTTGCAGCCCATCATGAGTCAAAGCTCCTCCTCCTTCCACATGCATCATGAGTAGGGTCTTGGGACTGCATTCTCATCATTTTTGCGCAGAGGGCAGCTCCAAAAATCAGAATCCTTGGCTGCCACAAAGCTCTCTTGCTTGTGGACTTAGTGAACCTCCCTCACACCTCACCTTGTGCGCATGGTTTGGCTTTTTATGCAGAAATTTTCTGACTTAGGACAGCCCAAAAATGAGTGCTTAGGCTGCCACAAATCAGTGCTCATAATGCACCTCTCTTCCTCTCATAATTTGCGCACCAAGGACTGCATCAAGGCAGATTTTTGGGCTGCCACCTAGTTGAATTACTTGTTGACTTAGTGAACCTCTTGCATGTGCATATAATACACCTTCTCCAATCCATCCCATGCGCATAGTTTGATCTATTGTGTGAGAAAACTCTGACTTAATGGCACTAACTCAGATCTGAACCTATCTCTTCCACCCCTTTTGCATGTGCTTAGAGTATGCTAGAAGCAAGCTCCTTACTTGTTCAACCCTTGTGTGCAGCCCCACTTCTTCAAGCAATCAGATTTTTACCATGATGACCATCATTGCCACCTCCTCCCTTCCTTCCTTATTTATGCGCACAAGAGGGGGGCTGCCCCCATTCATTTTGTGCAGCCAACTCCTCTCCTCTCTCCCTCACACTCTAGCTTAGCATTGCAAGAACCTTAGGAGGAAGAAAGACCAAGCCAGCTCCCTCCTTCCCTCACCTCAACCGTGACCTTACACCAAGCTAGTGCAAACCTTGTTCCTCATCCTTGTTGCGCATAGATCACCATAGGAAGTAAGGACTTGTTGTGTAGTGAAGCTAGAAGGTGGTGTGTGATTCTTGACTTTGAAGGGTGTGCTACAAGAGGTAGGCCTTGAACTTTGAACTCTTTCTTTGTGTAGCCATGTATGTATGCTTGAATGTCTCCTTGTATATGTGTTGCTTTGGACCCTTGGTTGAGCATGGTTAAAGTATAAGTATGGAGCCATTTTATGATGATTTGTATACATGAGTTGTAGAGTAAAAGTCTCATGGTCATGCTTAAAATTATATGCCACTGTTTTGTATGATTAGGCCACTGTTTTAAAGAGAAATATGCCACTGTTTCCCTAAGTATGTGCCACTGTTTTAATGATAAAAGGCTCACTGTTTCGGTCCCTCAAGATCACCATTATATGCCACTGTTTCTGCACATTACATGCCACTGTTTCTGCACATTACATGTCACTGTTTCTGCACATATATGCCACTGTTTCTGCATATTACATGCCACTGTTTCTGCACATTACATGCCACTGTTTCTGCACATTATATGCCACTGTTTCTGCACATATATGTCACTGTTTTAGTGCTCCTTAAGCCACTGTTTTTATGCATGAAATGTCACTGTTTTACTCATCAAATGCCACTATTTCTATGCATAAAATGCCACTGTTTTAGTCATAAAATGTCACCGTTTCCATGCTTAAAATGCCACTATTTTTATGCATAAAAGGCCACTGTTTTAGTCATCATATGCCACTGTTTTTATGCATAATGTGCCACTGTTTTAGTCATCATATGCCACTGTTTTTATGCATAAAAATGCCACTGTTTTAGTCTTCTATGCCACTGTTTGTATGCATAAAATGCCACTGTTTTAATCCATAATATGCCACTGTTTCAATGTCCAAAAACCAAGATTTATGCCACTGTTTTGGAAGTTCAAAGTGCCACTATTTCTGTTTTAAAAACGCCACTGTTGCTGTTTTAAAAACGTCACTGTTTCTGTTTAAAACGTCACTGTTTTGCTGCTGTAAACACTGTTGTATGCTCACTGTTTTGCTGCTGTAAACACTGCTGTATGCTCACTGTTTTGCTGCTGTGAACACTGCTGTATGTTCACTGTTTTGCTGCTGTAAACACTGCTGTATGCTCACTGTTTTGCTGCTGTAAACACTGCTGTATGCTCACTGTTTTGCTGCTGTAAACACTGTTGTATGTTCACTGTTTTGCTGCTGTAAACACTGCTGTATGCTCACTGTTTTGCTGCTGTAAACACTGCTGTATGCTCACTGCTTTGCTGCTGTAAGCCACTGCTGTATGCTCTCTGTTTCTGCTGTAAATAGCCACTGTAAATGATTAGTTGTAATTGATTTAGGTGCGCTTAAGAAGTGAGATACTTCGCTGCTGTTTGGTAATATTTAAAGCACGCAAAGGTAAGTGTCAGGCGATGATGCCTAATGTGACTATTGACTACTGGTATAGAATTGTGACATGATGCTCCATATGCCGTAAAAATATTATGTTCCATTATAATGAAAGGAAACTGCCAAAAATGTGCCGTGATGGCTATATGACTATGAGGTAAAGACGTTATGTGGCAGCATAACGCATATGAAAGGTATATAAGCATGCATCTTACATCATACCGCATTTTTACGCCTTGTGTGTGAAAGCATAGCATGACATACATGTATCAAGATCATATAGGCCTTGTGTAGAATAGTTATGTACAGGACCATGTGTTTGAGCAAGCATCATATAGGCATCCCCAAGGTACCGGGGTATGGGACACTTGGCATCAGTCCGCATAGGCCCACAGATGGAATCCACATGGAGCTCAGGTGCCAAGGGTATATTTGATTCCACTGTGAAGTGCGCGCACGACGGTGCTAAAAGCGCAAAGGAAAGGCGTTATATACGCAATATATGAATATGATAATAAGGAAAAGGAAAAGGAACAAGGATATGTTGAAGTGACTGTTTATGATTTTGTGCCTAGTTAATACTGTTATATTACTGGTTTTATTGCCACACTACTGGGATTATTCTCACCCCTTCGGGGCTGCTATTTTCCTAAATGGCAGGAGGACGCAAGAGCATTTGAAGGAGTAATATTTTGCTGTTGATTGCTGATGCTTGGATTATCACTGTTGCTGTTTGTTTAAATGGATGACTGTAATGATTAATGTTTTGGTACTTTTGGATGACTGTAGTCTTTATCATATTTATGTTAGCTTGAACTTTTATGAACAGTAGCTATTTTGGAAAACCTTTATGAAAAGAATTTAAGTGCTGAAAAATTTTATACGGACTTGTATACTGCTATGAGGTTCTTTGTTAGCTCATGTGACGTTAACGACTCTAATTCCGCTTAGCAAACGACTCTCTTGGATGCATACAAGGGAGGGCGTTACACTAATTGGTATCAGAGCAGTTTGGTCCATGGATTTGCTTGTGTTTGATTGAATTGATTGTTGTTTGTGTTTATCTGCTGATTGACTGTCTAACTGTGCTATAGTTTAAGTATAAGTTAGCTAGGATAGTTAGATTGTTTAGACTGTTCTGTGATAAGACACGGATGCATAGCTAACTTGTCCGAATTGAACTCGAGTACCTACTTGGGACTGCTGCCATGAATAACTTGCGGTGAGCCTGATCAACTCATTTCCTGATATTGTGAGTGCAGAATCATGGCGGGTGGTCGCGGTTCAACTCGGGGAAGGACTGGCGATGCGGAAGAGGATCTTATCACTACCATTGGGGGACTGGCAACGTTTATCCAGAATATGAGCCAAGAATGGCGCGACCATAGGCAACAGAATCAGAACCAACCCCCACTGCATGAAAATGCAGAAGAAATTGCCCGTCGGAGGTTGAAAGACTTCCGCAACTTCCAACCACCTACCTTCGAGGGTGAGGACAACCCTGAGGCTGCAGCAAAGTGGCTGCAGATGATCGAGCATATCTTTGAACGCATGGCATGCCCGGAAGCGCAGAAGACTGAGTACGCGTCGTACCAGCTGATGGGAGAAGCTTTAACATGGTGGACTGGTGCGAGGGCTCTGCTGAGAGCTCAGGACGTGGAACTAACATGGGCCGTGTTCAGACAAGTATTTCTGGATAAGTATTTTCCTAAGGCAATGCGAAGGATGAAGCACACTGAACTGCTGTCGCTCAGGCAGGGTAACATGACGGTTAATGAGTATATTGCAAAGTTTGGGCAGCTGATCGAGTACGCCAACTTTGACCGGAACATTTATGATGAAGAATGGCAGGTGGAGAAGTTCGAGAGCGGACTGCATCCGGAAATCCGCAAGCTCATCTTGACGACGGCTAATCGTACACTTCCAGAACTCATCAACCAGAGTCGTCAGGCAGAAGGAATCATTCTGGAGGCCAAGAACTTGAACAAGCCACCACCACAGTTCCACGGAGGAAACCGAGCAGGCAGATTCTTCAGGGCGGCACCTGGTAGGGGTCGAGGCAGAGGTACGCCGTTGCAGGCGCGGCCTGGAAACTTTAAGAGAAACTTTACGGTGGGTCAATCGTCGACTGGACGTCAGGGCGCGACTGTTTGTGCCACATGTGGAAAGAATCACTTTGGAGTCTGTCGCAAGAACAACAATGCATGTTTCAGATGCGGCCAGCAAGGTCATTTTGCTTACAAGTGCCCCCAAAACGCTGACCAACAGCCTCCGCAAGCACGGGTGTTCACATTGGATGCAAATGAAGCGCAGAAGTTTCCCAACCTGATCAAAGGTAATGTCACTTTGAATGGTCACCCAATTTCTGTTATCTTTGATTCTGGAGCGTCTGGCTCTTTTATGGCAAAGCATACTGCCTTGAGAATAGGCATCACCCCAACCCCGTTATCTCATGAGTTACACATCAGCACACCTACTGGTGGATCGTGCACAGCTTCGGAGATCTGCAGAGGTGTTACCTTGCAGTATGAAGGGAACACGTATACAGTTAACTTGGTGGTCCTGCCGGTATTCAACTTCGATGTGATTATCGGTATGGACTGGCTGACGGAAAACGGGATAACTTTGGACTGTCGAGCGGGGAAAGTCGTTGTTCCTGCGAAAGATGGTAATTTTCAACCTTTCTCTCTCATTTCCTTATTGCAAGTTAGAAAAGAGCTCCGCAAGGGAGCAGCTGGATATCTTTTGTCGATCGAGGCTGAGACCTCGGTTGACAATCAAATTCAGGATGTACCGGTAGTTAGAGAATTCGAGGAGGTATTCCCGGATGAAATACCTCGATTGCCTCCTCATAGGGAAATAGAATTTTCTATCGAACTTATTCCTGGAGTTGGACCAATCTCCATTGCCCCGTATCGCATGGCACCTTTGGAACTGCGCGAGTTGAAGAAGCAGATAGAAGAGCTTTTGGCCAAGGAATTCATCAGACCGAGTACTTCCCCATGGGGTGCTCCAGCCATCTTGATTAAGAAGAAGGATGGAAGTTTACGTCTGTGTGTAGATTACCGCCAGCTGAACAAAGTCACGGTGAAGAATAAGTATCCGCTACCGAGGATCCACGATTTGATGGACCAGCTGAGAGGAGCCAGAGTCTTTTCTAAGATAGACTTACGATCGGGATACCATCAGATCCGGGTCAAACCGGAGGATATTCCGAAAACCGCTTTTAGGACTCGTTATGGGCACTACGAATATCAGGTGATCCCATTCGGACTTACGAATGCTCCAGCGGTATTCATGGACTACATGAACCGCATCTTCCGCCCATTTCTTGATCAGTTCGTTATTGTGTTTATCGACGATATCCTGATTTACTCAGCTAATGAAGAGCTACATGCGGAACATCTGAGGATTGTCTTGCAAATCTTGAAGGAGAAGCAGTTGTACGCGAAATGGTCGAAGTGCGAGTTTTGGCTTAAAGAGGTCCAGTTTCTGGGCCATGTCATTTCATCAGAAGGTATCGCGGTGGACCCCAGCAAAGTTGAAGCTGTCATGAATTGGGAACGACCCAAGACTGTCACCGAAGTAAGGAGTTTCTTAGGTCTGGCTGGATATTATCGAAGGTTTATCCAGAATTTCTCTCAGATAGTGCAACCTCTTACTCGTCTCACTCGGAAGGACAAGCCTTTTGAGTGGACTGAAGCTTGTGAAGAATGTTTCTTGGAACTGAAGAGCAGATTGACGAGTGCTCCCGTACTCACGATTCCGGATCCTACTCAAAAGTTCGAAGTTTACTGCGATGCGTCGCTGAAAGGACTTGGATGCGTGTTGATGCAGGACCGTATGGCAGTAGCTTACGCATCTCGACAACTTAAGCCTCACGAAGAAAATTATCCTACGCACGGTTTGGAGTTAGCAGCTATAGTGTTCGCACTTAAAATCTGGAGGCATCACTTGTATGGTTCGCAGTTTGACGTGTTCAGCGATCATAAGAGTTTGAAGTACTTGTTCGACCAGAAGGAGCTGAATATGCGGCAACGTCGGTGGATGGAATTTCTGAAGGACTACGATTTTGAACTTAAATACCACCCAGGAAAGGCAAACGTGGTAGCTGACGCCCTGAGCAGGAAAACATGGCACACTGCAACTCTGATGATGGAAGAATTGAAGTTGTTTGAGGCCTTTCGAGACTTGAACTTATCGGTAGACGAGAGAGGAAGTAGCATAAGATTGGGAAATATAAAGGTGGAGAATGAACTGATCAGTAGAATTAAGGAAGCTCAGAAAGATGAAAAGTTAGTCCGTGACTTGGTTGGTAACCAAGATGTTGTAAAGGATGAAAATGATGTTTGGAGATTTCAAGGACGGCTGGTTGTGCCAAATGTAGAGTTGAAGCAAGAAGTTTTACAGGAGGCTCACAAGGGTAAGTACGCAGTTCATCCTGGATCCACGAAGATGTACCATAATTTGAAGACCTCGTTTTGGTGGCCGGGTATGAAGCGTGATATTGCGGAGTATGTATCTCGGTGCCTAACTTGTCAGAAGGTGAAGTACGAACATCAGAAACCGTCGGGACTCCTTCAACCTTTGGAGATTCCCGAATGGACGTGGGACAGTATTTCGATGGATTTTGTAGTTGGACTTCCTCGGACGCGAGAAGGATATGATTCTATCTGGGTGATTGTCGATCGTTTAACGAAGTCAGCTCATTTCTTGCGTGTTAGAACCACATATGATACAGAAAGGCTTGCTAGAATGTATCTGCAGGAGATTGTGAAGCTGCACGGAGTTCCTACGAGTATTGTCAGTGATCGTGATCCCAAGTTTACATCTAAGTTTTGGGAATCCTTTCAAAGAGCATTAGGGACCCAATTGAGGTTGAGTACTGCTTATCATCCGCAGACCGATGGCCAGACGGAACGCACCATTCAAGCTTTAGAGGACATGTTACGAGCATGTGTTTTGGAGTTAGGAGGCAGCTGGGATAACTACCTTTCGTTGATTGAGTTTGCCTACAACAACAGTTACCATTCCAGTATTCAGATGGCACCGTATGAAGCTTTGTATGGGAGAAAATGCAGATCCCCTTTATGTTGGACTGAAGTGGGTGAGCGAAGTATGTTAGGACCTGATCTAATTCAAGAAACATCCGAACAAGTAAAGAAGATTCGGGAGAATATGCAGAGGGCTCAGGCCAGACAGAAGAGTTATTACGACAAGCGTTATAAGCCTCTATCTTTCGAAGTCGGAGATCATGTGTTCTTGAGAATCACTCCTACATCGGGAGTCGGAAGGAGAATGGGAGTTAAGAAGTTAAGTCCACGGTACTTAGGACCGTATCTGATTATGGACCGGATTGGAGAGTCTGCATACCGGTTGGCTTTACCACCCAATCTGTCAGGAATTCACAGTGTATTTCATGTGTCACAGCTACGGAGGTATCTCTCTGATCCATCTCACGTGTTACAGCCGGAAGAAGTGGAACTCAAGGAAAATCTGACTTATCAAGTGCAACCGTTCCAAATTCTTGAAAGATCCGTCAAGCGACTCCGTTCTAAAGAGATTCCTTTGGTGAAGGTATTATGGAACAACAGATCGGCAGCTGAAGCCACTTGGGAGCGCGAGGACGACGTTCAGAAACGCTATCCAGAACTGTTTAGCTCTTAAGTAAGTTTAATTTTGCGGGCAAAATTCCTATTTGGTGGGGAGAGTGTAACATCCCGCATAATTAGTAGAATACATAAGTACTATGTGCTATATGTACATGTGTAGAATTCGGATGTATGGTTTATGTGTAATAGCTTGTGAATTGTATGACCTTTATCCCTTGGATAAGACTAGGTAACTAATTAAATTAAATCATAGGAAGGTACATAAGTAGACATGTGAATTTATTAAAATCATATGAGTAATGTGAGTGTGTGTTAGAAGGCTTTAGTGCTTAGTGGACTTTGGTAGTGGGCTAGTGTGTGTGTGGACTTGTTGCTATTGGACTTGTGTGTTTGGGTTCTTTGTGTGTGTGGCCTATGGCCCAAGGATGGCTTTTGGATCCATCAAGTTCAGCCCAAAGTAAACCCACACCTTTTTCCCCTAAGCCTTGTCCAACAAGGTTGTTTGTGCACCAAGGAACTGGCACATGGCAAGATGCATTTCACTCTTCTTTCCATGCGCATAGGAGAGTAACTAGGACCATGCAAATCTGCCAATTTTTCCCTCTTGTTGACCGCCACCTCACCTTGACTTTTGCACACTTGATTTCAATTTTATTGCATGGAAGACACATGGACCTTTGAGCATGATTTTAGGCTGCATATTTCCCCATTTAGGCGCACATGGAGGGACCTTGGTGCAGATTTTTCTTGTGTCACAAAATTGCCTAACTTGTTGACTTGGAGAAACACTTACACCCTTCATCATGAGGCTGCCATGTGCAGATTTTTACAAGCTTTTGCAGCCCATCATGAGTCAAAGCTCCTCCTCCTTCCACATGCATCATGAGTAGGGTCTTGGGACTGCATTCTCATCATTTTTGCGCAGAGGGCAGCTCCAAAAATCAGAATCCTTGGCTGCCACAAAGCTCTCTTGCTTGTGGACTTAGTGAACCTCCCTCACACCTCACCTTGTGCGCATGGTTTGGCTTTTTATGCAGAAATTTTCTGACTTAGGACAGCCCAAAAATGAGTGCTTAGGCTGCCACAAATCAGTGCTCATAATGCACCTCTCTTCCTCTCATAATTTGCGCACCAAGGACTGCATCAAGGCAGATTTTTGGGCTGCCACCTAGTTGAATTACTTGTTGACTTAGTGAACCTCTTGCATGTGTATATAATACACCTTCTCCAATCCATCCCATGCGCATAGTTTGATCTATTGTGTGAGAAAACTCTGACTTAATGGCACTAACTCAGATCTGAACCTATCTCTTCCACCCCTTTTGCATGTGCTTAGAGTATGCTAGAAGCAAGCTCCTTACTTGTTCAACCCTTGTGTGCAGCCCCACTTCTTCAAGCAATCAGATTTTTACCATGATGACCATCATTGCCACCTCCTCCCTTCCTTCCTTATTTATGCGCACAAGAGGGGGGCTGCCCCCATTCATTTTGTGCAGCCAACTCCTCTCCTCTCTCCCTCACACTCTAGCTTAGCATTGCAAGAACCTTAGGAGGAAGAAAGACCAAGCCAACTCCCTCCTTCCCTCACCTCAACCGTGACCTTACACCAAGCTAGTGCAAACCTTGTTCCTCATCCTTGTTGCGCATAGATCACCATAGGAAGTAAGGACTTGTTGTGTAGTGAAGCTAGAAGGTGGTGTGTGATTCTTGACTTTGAAGGGTGTGCTACAAGAGGTAGGCCTTGAACTTTGAACTCTTTCTTTGTGTAGCCATGTATGTATGCTTGAATGTCTCCTTGTATATGTGTTGCTTTGGACCCTTGGTTGAGCATGGTTAAAGTATAAGTATGGAGCCATTTTATGATGATTTGTATACATGAGTTGTAGAGTAAAAGTCTCATGGTCATGCTTAAAATTATATGCCACTGTTTTGTATGATTAGGCCACTGTTTTAAAGAGAAATATGCCACTGTTTCCCTAAGTATGTGCCACTGTTTTAATGATAAAAGGCTCACTGTTTCGGTCCCTCAAGATCACCATTATATGCCACTGTTTCTGCACATTACATGCCACTGTTTCTGCACATTACATGCCACTGTTTCTGCACATATATGCCACTGTTTCTGCACATTACATGCCACTGTTTCTGCACATTACATGCCACTGTTTCTGCACATTATATGCCACTGTTTCTGCACATATATGTCACTGTTTTAGTGCTCCTTAAGCCACTGTTTTTATGCATGAAATGTCACTGTTTTACTCATCAAATGCCACTGTTTCTATGCATAAAATGCCACTGTTTTAGTCATAAAATGTCACTGTTTCCATGCTTAAAATGCCACTGTTTTTATGCATAAAAGGCCACTGTTTTAGTCATCATATGCCACTGTTTTTATGCATAATGTGCCACTGTTTTAGTCATCATATGCCACTGTTTTTATGCATAAAAATGCCACTGTTTTAGTCTTCTATGCCACTGTTTCTATGCATAAAATGCCACTGTTTTAATCCATAATATGCCACTGTTTCAATGTCCAAAAACCAAGATTTATGCCACTGTTTTGGAAGTTCAAAGTGCCACTGTTTCTGTTTTAAAAACGCCACTGTTGCTGTTTTAAAAACGTCACTGTTTCTGTTTAAAACGTCACTGTTTTGCTGCTGTAAACACTGCTGTATGCTCACTGTTTTGCTGCTGTAAATACTGCTGTATGCTCACTGTTTTGCTGCTGTAAACACTGCTGTATGGTCACTGTTTTGCTGCTGTAAACACTGCTGTATGCTCACTGTTTTGCTGCTGTAAACACTGCTGTATGTTCACTGTTTTGCTGCTGTAAACACTGCTGTATGCTCACTGTTTTGCTGCTGTAAACACTGCTGTATGCTCACTGCTTTGCTGCTGTAAGCCACTGCTGTATGCTCTCTGTTTCTGCTGTAAATAGCCACTGTAAATGATTAGTTGTAATTGATTTAGGTGCGCTTAAGAAGTGAGATACTTCGCTGCTGTTTGGTCATATTTAAAGCACGCAAAGGTAAGTGTCAGGCGATGATGCCTAATGTGACTATTGACTACTGGTATAGAATTATGACATGATGCTCCATATGCCGTAAAAATATTATGTTCCATTATAATGAAAGGAAACTGCCAAAAATGTGCCGTGATGGCTATATGACTATGAGGTAAAGACGTTATGTGGCAGCATAACGCATATGAAAGGTATATAAGCATGCATCTTACATCATACCGCATTTTTACGCCTTGTGTGTGAAAGCATAGCATGACATGCATGTATCAAGATCATATAGGCCTTGTGTAGAATAGTTATGTACAGGACCATGTGTTTGAGCAAGCATCATATAGGCATCCCCAAGGTACCGGGGTATGGGACACTTGGCATCAGTCCGCATAGGCCCACAGATGGAATCCATATGGAGCTCAGGTGCCAAGGGTATATTTGATTCCACTGTGAAGTGCGCGCACGACGGTGCTAAAAGCGCAAAGGAAAGGCATTATATACGCAATATATGAATATGATAATAAGGAAAAGGAAAAGGAACAAGGATATGTTGAAGTGACTGTTTATGATTTTGTGCCTAGTTAATACTGTTATATTACTGGTTTTATTGCCACACTACTGGGATTATTCTCACCCCTTCGGGGCTGCTATTTTCCTAAATGGCAGGAGGACGCAAGAGCATTTGAAGGAGTAATATTTTGCTGTTGATTGCTGATGCTTGGATTATCACTGTTGCTGTTTGTTTAAATGGATGACTGTAATGATTAATGTTTTGGTACTTTTGGATGACTGTAGTCTTTATCATATTTAAGTTAGCTGGAACTTTTATGAACAGCAGCTATTTTGGAAAACCTTTATGAAAAGAATTTAAGTGCTGAAAAATTTTATACGGACTTGTATACTGCTATGAGGTTCTTTGTTAGCTCATGTGACGTTAACGACTCTAATTCCGCTTAGCAGAGAGAGAAAAAACGGACATTTAAAACTTATCCCAACAATCAACGGTTATAAAAGCATAGGAAGCCTCAGAGAGAGAACAATATACACCAGCAAAACGATTTCAGGAGACCAACAACAGTGGAGAGAAATAACAAAAATCAGAAAAACACTGCGGTGAAGTATGGATTGTCTTGGGATAATTTCTAAGAGAGAGAGAGCATCATCTATAAGAGACCACACGTATATAAAACTTAAGTACTTTCGCACGTTCTCTTGATCTACATCGAAGACTATTTATAAGCTATAAAATTGACCAAAATAACTTCAGATATAACACCCTCATTACTTTATAACTGATATAACTGACTCATTACTTTATAACTGACATAACTGATTCATTAATATTTTAATTGACGTAACTGACTCATTAATAAAAAAACGGACATTTAAAATTTATCCCAACAATCAACGGTTATAATTTATTCGGAATTACACTTATTAATTAATCATTAATTGCCAATAAATGATAACCGTTGATTGGCGGAAATCAACGATTAGGATTTGATGTCAAATTTCAAAGTTTGACACCGGTATCAATGGATCCTATATATATGGGTAAAGTGTGTGTCATTTTAAAGGAGGTAAAATTATGTCATTTTAAGAGAGAGATAGATAAAAGAGGAGAGAGAGTTGACAAAAAAAAATATGTGGGTCCCACCTCTTTGTGAGAGTGAAAGGATATAAGTTGTGTCATTTAAAAGGATAAATACTTTTCCCTATATATATTTCATAACTCATAATCTTACATCAATCATATACCAAATCAAATCAATGATATTTGAGATTAAATATATCAGTAATTAATTAGGCCATATAACTTGGGATAGGATATTTTTACAATCAAATAATGTTACTACCAATGTTACGACCACATCTTAACCCTTGATTTCCGCCGATCAACGGTTATCATTTATTGCGAATTAGTAATTATTTAATAAGTTTGATTTGAAAAATGATAACCGTTGATTGGCGGAAATCAACGGTTAAGATGTGGCCGTAACATTGGTAGTAACATTATTTGGTTGTCACAATATCCTATCCCATATAACATTTAAATATTAGAAATATTAATAATCAATTATAATATTAAAAGGATTTTGTTATAATTATAATATTAAGATTCTTGATAATAAGGGTTCGTTTTTTGTGCAGTTACTACATATAAGTAATCTGCAATAAACCACTAGGGTTAGCCAAATGGTGTGGGGTGTGTGTAGTATGGGGTGTGTGTAGTATAGGGTGTTGTGCTCAATTCCTTGTAACCTCCAAAAAAAAATCTACAAGGAAAGCGAAAACCTCAAGAAGAACATGCACTGAAAAATTTGCACACAACATTGATCTTCCCCACCCAAAACCTGGAATCGACCCCAAACCACATTGAAAAAAATAAAAAATAAAAAACACACACCCACAGACCGACAACATATTTCACAGTAAAAAAATGAAAAATAAAAAAAGTTGGGACCTCGAAAAAAGATTAGCTCAACATATCTACATCCTAAAATTCACACAAAACCTAGATCTCATAAATGCAATAAATCATCCATCAAATTCGTAATATAAGAGCCTGTGTATTCGTTAACGGCCTTGGTTCCCTCATAAACGGCGTGTTTAGCCAATTTACCGGGAAGCAACAATGGCACCGCCGTATGGATCTCCCTCGATGTCATGGTTGGCTTCTTTTTGTAGCGAGCCGAACGCGATGCCTCCTGAGCGAACTTCTCCAAGATATCGTTGATGAAGCTGTTCATGATCCCCATGGCCTCGGGGGAAATGTCCATGTCAGGGTGAACCTGCTTCAGCACCTCCAAGATGTAATCATTGTAACTTTCAACGCTCTTCTTCTTCTTGTCGCTGCCACCTTCCTTCGAGATCTTCTTCTCGGCCTTCGGGTTTTTCTCTGCCTTTCCTGGATCCATGGATGAACTTCGAGATTCTTCTGTTGATCAGGCCAAAAAGAGCGTTCGCGCGAGCGAGTGTTAAAAGAAAGAATGCGATGTGTGATGAAGCGAAGAAAGTAGAAAAATATATGTAGTTACTACTCACTAGGAGCTCAATTCGCACGCGTTTCAACTTTCAATTATGGTGTTTTTTTTTAATCAATTTTTATTCAATGGGCTACTTACCACGTAATGGGCTTTTTCTTGGGCCTTGGCTTGTTCTTCTTTCAAAGCCCAAAAACAAAGCAAAACAAAACAATTGTCTGGAAACAAATCAATGACCATGACCTTGGACCATGGAAAAAGCAGAGGAAGAGTTACTCAGAGTGAGAAAGCAATGTCATGAGGAAGCTTCACCAATCACCAGCTAAACGAGTTTCAGGAGTGAGACCGACACGGAGAGAAATAAGAAAAAAAAATCATCAATGCCCTGTGGTTACTTTTGAAATCACTTAGGTCCATGTGTACTTTATATATATATATATATATATATATATATATATATATATATATATATATATATATATATATATATATATATATATTGGTTATATTTCCAAACTTTTTTGTTTACAAATTACATTATGTTCTCCGCAAAAGTATAGTGTAATTTGTAAAAAAATTCAAAAAATTTATAAATGGATCATGTCCCTATATATATATATATATATATGTAAAAGGGTATTTTTGTATCACATATATCCTGGAGTTTTTTTTTATTAAGCACAAATACGTATGTGATAAAAAAACACACGAATATAGATGAATATGAAACATATCAAAGGAATATTGATGAATTTTTCTAAAAAAATAAACCATTGTAGTGAATAAAATAAGGGTTTGCTTTTTCTATTAGATAGCTTATCTACATTGAGACCAAAACGACGTTATTTTGAGGTGGAAATTGAAATATTTTTGCAATTATATTTTGTTTTGGGTTATAATAGTCTTTTTTAATATAATTTTTTAACATAAAACAACGTCATTTTGGGAATAAATGTAAATAATTTATCTACGTTTACGATAGAAACATTAAAGCCGTAAAATAAAAGAAACAAAAAAAGAAAAAGAAAAAGAAAGTTAAGAGTATATACAGTAGAAGAAAAGTTTCTTACATTTCCGAGGGGAAAATAGGGCACAATAGTTAACTCTATAGCAGTATAGCTTTCAGTTTCACCTTCCCTATTTTTATTATTATTATTAGAGGAAGAAAAAAATGGTATGTGTTAAAACGCAAGTAAAAACGGTCCTTCGTAAAAATTGATAAAAATGTTGCGTTTTATTATTTTGACCATTTTTAAAAACGCCGCGTTTTAAAACGTAAAAGCGATAAAAACTTATGTTTTTACCGTTTTGACCATTTTTATTTAAAACGAAATTAAAAAAAAATTATGAAAAAAGAAATTAAAGAAAAACCCAACTTTTTCGTTTCCTTCAAATCATATGCACAGAACTAATTCAACCCAAAAGCTTAAGCTGGTGGGTGAGGGTTTTTTAATGGTTTATATTATTCTCTAACACGCCCCCTCACACGAGAGTCCATTGGGCTTGAAGGGTGGATAATGCACAGGCCCACCTACCTGTGCGAATAGAGAAATTCCACTTGACAGAAAGTGGGGGGTGGCGAGGATCGAACCCGGAACACAAGACTCTGATACCATGTAAAGAACCTTGGGATACACCACCCCAAAATCTTTTTGAATATTTTTGTTTATAATTATGTCTTATAAAGCTGCAATTCTATTATAAGTTATGTTATGAGAATCATTTTGTGTTTTTGGGTCATTGTGTGCATTGAAAAAGGTGAAATTATATCCTCATGAGTGATGATCCAAAATCTGCAGAGTGTATGAAGCAGTTAGAGCATATTGGTTATCCATTACTTGTTCGTTATCACTATTTATAATTTTAATATTTGGTTATCAAAAATAATTTTCCTTTTTAGATAGATAAGTGGCTCAACACATATGTTCATTATGTGATATTATTTTTACATGCATATATATAATTTTGTATCTTGACCTTAAGTATTAGAAAGTAGAAACTTTACGTTTCGTGATGTTTCTACGTTTTACGTTTCTATCACCCATTTCCGTTTCTACGTAAAGATTCGAGTTTGACAACATTGCTAATATGATCTCGTTTTTTGTTCTTTATAAAAAAAATACTTATATTACTCATTTTTTAGGAATTAAATTAGATCTTTATTAAATTTCTGATGATCATATTTTTAAAGAACTAGAATTGTTTAGAGAACAAAATTTGATCTTTTTCTGTAGGAGACGAAAGTGTGAATCGTGTTTTTTTGTTAAGACCCAAAATGGGCTTTATTCTTATTATTATTATTTTCACCTATTTTCCCCTTTTTGGTATCCGTTTTTTTGTGATTTTTTTTAAATAGTTTTAGTTTTTATTTTATTTTTTTACGAAGACCTTAACAAATGAGTTTTTTTTTCTTCTGAAAATCTATTTTTCTTTTAAATAGATTTCAAACAAGCTCTAAAGTTTCTCAAGAAAAAAAAATAAAGGGAATCAAGGGTGAGGAATGTTAACACTTTTTTTTTTTTTGGTAATCAAGAATGTTAACACTTTTACTGTTGTACACTTGAGTAAAGTGCAAAACCCTTCGTCTATCAAAAAAAAATGCAAAACCATTTCAAAATAATGATTTTCACACAGGTTTATATCTAATCTGTAACATCCCAAATATAATAACAATAATAATAATAATATTTAAAAAAAAAATCTTGGACCTCAAGCTTTTTTTTGTTCTGCTTTCGTTCTGTGGAGTTCAAAATGGTAAAAAAGAAATCTACTTCAGCTCTAGGTACTTTAGATAGGCAGGATTAAAGGGGGGAAAATAAGCTAAACTAAAAAAAAATTATATTTACTTCACTTCGATTTTGGTTCAATATTTGTTTTAATGGAAAAGTATATGATAGAACCAATTTCTATCAAAGAGACAGAGAAGAAGAAAAGATGAGAATTGAGAAAGAAAACTCTTGTAATTTTTATTCAATGCCTTTGTTACACTCCTGTTATCACTTTTATACACAATGGCTAACAGAAACTAAAAGAATACAAACATGCACCACATGGTGATGTAACAGAATTGTAACTAACTAATCTTATCCCAACTGACTCTACTGATCAAATCTCTTTGGCTTCCTAATCGATCTTCTGATTCTTCTATCTGCAATGGACCTCTCCAATTCTTCTTCATTTGGCTCAAACAATTCTGTTGCACTATCATGCAACTCTGCTTCTGTTTCTTTGTCCTCAACTGTCGTTGCTATTGTTTCACTTGGGCCACGGTCATTGAGCTCTTCTGATGGGCTAGAGCATATTGGATCCGTATCAATACCTTCCCCATTAAAATCAACCTTGTCCTCAAGGTTGAAATCAGGAAATTGCTCAGAAATTTCATCACGAAATTCCCAAGTTGCTCCTTCTGGTGGCATGCCCTTCCATAAGATGCGAACTTGTTGTACTGAGGTGTCTCTAACTTGTATAACACGGGTAGCCAACACCTGGGAGGGCTCCAAAACTGGTAATCCTCCTTGGAAACACTCAGGTAGCGAACAAGGAGGGATATTATGGTCTCCTTTATACGGTTTCAATAATGAAACGTGAAATGTATGATGAATACGTGCTTGTGGTGGTAATGCAAGTTTATAAGCAACCTGTCCCACACGTTTGAGTATCTCAAAGGGACCAAAATAACGCCTGGCCAACTTATGTGACAACCGATTAGCCACTGAAGATTGCCTGTAATGCTGTAACTGAACCCAGACAAATTCCCCCACTTTGTAACAAATGTCCCTTCTATGCTTATCTGCATTGCGCTTCATGGTGGCTTGTGAATGCAACAAGTTCTCCTTCAGCTGTTGCAGGATAGCTTGTCTATCCAAGAGTGCGGTATCTACCTCCTTTAATGTGGCAGTAGAAGGTAGGTAATCCAATATGGAAGGAGGCTCACGTCCATAAACAGCTAAGAAAGGAGACATTCCCGCTGAATTATGGAAGGTTGTGTTGTAGCAGTATTCTGCCCAATGCAGGATTTTGTACCATTTCTTTGGAGTGTCAGCCACAAAACACCTGAGATATTGCTCCAGGACACGATTAACCACCTCAGATTGTCCATCGGATTGTGGATGATATGCAGTGGTGTGTCTCAATGTAGTGCCACTGAGTTCAAATAGCTCAGCCCAAAATTTACTAAGGAACAATGGATCCCTATCAGAAATAAGAGATCTAGGAGGACCATGAAGCTTAAGCACCATATGAGTAAACAAATCAGCAACCTTTGCAGCCGTAAATTTTTTTGGCAAAGCTCCAAAATGAGCCTGTTTGGAGAACCTATCTACTACCACTAGAATGGTGGTATAGCCCTGGGACATTGGTAGACCTGCCACAAAATCTAGTGATAAATCCTCCCAAATCCGAGTAGGAATGGGTATAGGTTGTAAGAGGCCAGCAGGGGATTGTGTAGAATATTTTACTTGTTGACACACTACACAAGAATTGACAAACTCCTTGACAGCCTTCTTTAATCCCGGCCAAATAAAGCTAGCAGAGGTCCTAGCTAGAGTCTTCTGGATACCAGCATGTCCACTAGCTAGAGTTGAATGGTTCTCTTGGAGTACCTGGTGGACTAAAGGGGAAGCAGGATCCAAGAGTAACTTGCCTTTACATAAAAGTAGTCCTGCACGAACCACCAAATCCGGATGGGCAGTTGGATTAAATGACAGCTGCTGATATTTTTGTTTAAAAAACTCACTGCATTGATTTTCTTTTTTTAAATCTTCCAAGATGGTAAAGTGCACCACTGCTATGGATTGGAGGGACAACACAGAAGGGTATCGAGAAAGAGCATCAGCCACTCGATTTTCTTTGCCTGGCTTATACACAATAGAATACTGAAAACCAAGTAATTTAGCAAGATAATATTGTTGCTCTGGTGTTTGAACAACTTGGTCCAACAAAGCACGCAAACTTTTCTGATCAGTTCTGATCAAAAACCTTCTGCCTAGGAGATATTGTCTCCATTTCTTCACAGATTCAGTGATAGCATACAGTTCCCTTACATATGCAGAAGCTTGCTGCATTCTCAAAGTCAGCTTCTTACTGAAATACGAAATGGGATGCTCTTCCTGTAACAAAACAGCCCCTATGCCTAAGTCTGATGCATCTGTCTCCACCACAAAATCTTGAGTGAAATTTGGAAGAGCCAACACTGGAGCTGAAGACATTGCTGTCTTGAGGTGAACGAAAGCAAGTTGAGCAGCTGTTGTCCAAAGAAAGGAGTCCTTCTTCAACAAATCAGTAAGGGGAGCAGCTATAGCAGCATAATTGCATACAAACCTTCTATAATAACCTGTGAGGCCAAGAAATCCTCGTAGCTGTTTGATGTTCGTGGGTGCAGGCCACTCCAGCATTGCTTTGATCTTGTTTTGGTCCATACTGACTCCCTCCACAGAAACTACATGACCAAGATACTCTACTTGACTTTGTGCAAATGAACATTTGCTCCTTTTGACAAAGAAATGATTATTCTGTAAAGTTGTAAGTACCAATTCCAGATGCTGTAGATGACTAGCCATGGAGATGCTATAGATCAAGATATCATCGAAAAATACAGCAACAAATTTTCGAAGGAAAGGCTGTAATAGTAGATTCATTGTTGATTGAAAAGTGGAAGGAGCATTTGTCAACCCAAAGGGCATGACAAGAAACTCATAATGACCTTGATGAGTCCTAAATGCAGTCTTATGGACATCTGAAGGAGACACTCTTATTTGATGATACCCTGCTCTCAAGTCCAGTTTAGAAAAGATTCGAGCCCCCCTAGTTCATCCATCAACTCATCTGCTGTGGGAATTGGAAATCTATCTTTGATGGTAATATTATTTAGGGCTCGATAGTCAATGCAAAAACGCCATGTCCCATCCTTTTTTTTAACCAGAAGAACAGGTGAAGAAAATGGACTGGTGCTGTTGCGGATGAACCCAGAATCCAGCATGGCAAGGACTTGCTTTTCAATCTCACTTTTCTGAAAATGAGGATATCTATAGGGTCTCACATTGACAGGTGGTGCATTCGGTTGGAGGTGTATTTCATGATCCAATTGCCTATGTGGTGGCAACTCTTTAGGTTCCTGGAAAATAGACTCAAAATTGTTCAACAAAAGCTGCACTTGAGGATCTAAGTCAGGGACTGAGACACTAGCAGTTGAATCCAACAAAGTAAGTTGATACAAAGAAGCCAACTGATCAGAACTTTGGATTTTCCTGAATTGATTGAGTGAAATTGGAGTAGTATGCTTGTCCCCTTGTAGTTTAATGTGTGTGCCTTCCCATGTAAACTCCATGGTCAGCTGTTGATAGTTCAACACTATAGGGCCCAAAGCTTGCATCCATTGCACTCCCAGTACCATATCAGCCCCCTGTATGGGTAGAATGTAGAAGTCTACCAAAAAAATGTGTTGCTGTATCTGAACTGGTACAGCAGAACACAATCCTTGGCATTGCAATACTTGGCCATTTCCCACCATTACATCAAATTGTCTATCTGTAGTCATGGACAGATTAAGAGTGGAGACTACTCTTGGTTGCAAAAAATTATGGGTACTGCCCCCATCTACAAGTAATGTCAATTCCGATTTTCCAATATGGCAAGTGAAACGGAGGGTTTGAGGAACACAGAAACCAGATAAAGCATGGAAACTGATGTGGGGTGATTCTGTATGAGGAGTGTCTGTGGCAAGGATGGATTGGGTTGGATTATCTAAAGGTGGTGGATCTGGTTCGTGTAATTCATCATCTGGGACTATAAGGAGATGGACTGAAGCTTTACATTTATGTCCAGCAAAAAATTTGTCTCCACAGTAAAAAAAAAGTTTCTTTTCTCTACGTTCTTGGATTTCACTTTGGCTAAGGCGATGGATTGGTTTGTGAAACTGGGAGTTAGAAGCAGTATTGGTGGTAGGCTTGGAAGTGTTTGTGTGGGAGGGTGGGGTAGGTAACAAAGGTGGATATGGAGAATGTAATTTGGGATATGTATTCTTGGATTGCAATTTCAGTTCCTGAATTTTGGCTAAAGCAATAGCTTTGGTTAAGGTTGAAGGTTGAAAAGCTGACACTTCATGTTGAATGTGAGGTTGCAACCCAGAAATAAAGCAACTAAGAAGAAAGGATTCAGAGAGTCCATTTACCTTATTGGACAAGGTTTCAAATTCTGATTGGTACTCCATCACCGAACCTTTCTGCATTAATTTGGCGAGTTTGCCTTGATAATCCTCAAGCTCCATTGGTCCAAAACGAATCTGAAGGGAGTGCAAGAACCCTTCCCATGACGTAATGGATGTATTGCTATGCAACCACTTGTACCAGGCTAAGGCCTTTCCATCAAAGTAAAAAGGAGCCACACGCAACCTTTGTTCTGTAACAATTTCATAAAAGTCGAAGAATTGGTTCACCTTAAAGATCCAATCCTGTGGATCATGCGAACCATCATACCGGGGAACCTTGATACGTAAGTTCTTGGCTGCTTGAAGATCCTTCGATCCAGATGAATGATGATGTGCAGAAGACGTAGAATGGCTCGAGTCACGTTCCCTGTAATTGTCGAAAATTGCATCCAATTTGCATGTGATTTCCATAAACTGTCGCTGCATCTGTTCCTTGAGAACCTCTACATCGGATTGCGTTTGTTCCCATCGATCATCAATTGACTTGGAGCGGGTTTCAGGTGCCATTGTTCAAGAGAATGAAAGCACCAATTGATAGAACCAATTTCTATCAAAGAGACAGAGAAGAAGAAAAGATGAGAATTGAGAAAGAAAACTCTTGTAATTTTTATTCAATGCCTTTGTTACACTCCTGTTATCCCTTTTATACACAATGGCTAACAGAAACTAAAAGAATACAAACATGCACCACATGGTGATGTAACAGAATTGTAACTAACTAATCTTATCCCAACTGACTCTACTGATCAAATCTCTTTGGCTTCCTAATCGATCTTCTGATTCTTCTATCTACAATGGACCTCTCCAATTCATCTTCATTTGGCTCAAACAATTCTGTTGCACTATCATGCAACTCTGCTTCTGTTTCTTTGTCCTCAACTGTCGTTGCTATTGTTTCACTTGGGCCACGGTCATTGAGCTCTTCTGATGGGCTAGAGCATATTGGATCCGTATCAGTATATGTAATTTTAAAGTATGTAAAGTTGTGTTATTTTAAGAGAGAAAAAAAGATAGATAAAGGAGGAGAGAGTTGACAAAATAAAATAAAGATGTGGGTCTCATCTCTTTGTGGGAGTGAAAGGATATAAGTTGCGTCATTTAAAAAAAACATTTTTTCCTTATTTTAATGTTGATTTTCAAATGTTTAATTTTAAAAAATTTGGTCCTTACTATTAAGGAGTCGGTGTCGGTCCTTACAATTTTCATTTATTTTGGATTTAGTTTATATAATTTCTACTCATTAACGTATTTGTTGTTATTTTTTATAAAATACTAGTTATTATTTTTTTTTTGGTGAAATAGTTATTATATTTTTAAAGTATCAAGGTATTAATTTTTGAACGACCAAAATATAACATTGTTGGGCATTAATACTAGTTTCTATTGCAAACAATCACTGTTGGGTAAACTTTATTTTTATTTAATATTTTGTTTTAAATTCTTAGATAAATTTCCTACCAAAACCTTTTTTTATATTTTAATATGTTTTATTTTAAGTAACATGAATGTATTTATATTTCAAAAATTATAAAATTTATCAATTCATTTTTATTGTAAGATTTTTGTGCAACCTATATAATAATATGATATGTTATTATTAGAACTATTTAAATTCTTAAATAATTATTTTGACATTTAAATTCAATTCAATGTCATTGAAATTTTTTTATTAACATTTACTAATATATTGACATATTTTTAAAAGATTTAGACTTCGAATTAGAAGATTTAGACTTCGAATTAGAAGATTTTGACATTTACTAATATATTGACATATTTTTAAAACATTTAGGTTTCGCTGCACAAAAGAAGCAAAACAGAGGCTTAGAAGCCCCTGGAAAAATGCAATTATTGTAAAGTTGCTGGGGAAAAAGGTTGGGGTCATGTATATGAAAAATAAGCTGGTCAGCTTATGGGCAAAATCAGGTTCCATCATAGTAGCTGATCTGGGGAATGACTTCTTCTCTGTGAAATTCTCGAGCCTGGAGGATCTTAATCTGGCCTTAAATGGAGGTCCCTGGGTGCTGATGGGTCATTATCTGGCAATAAGAAGATGGGAGCCCTTCTTCAACCCCCATAAAGCAAATATCCATCGTGTGGCTGCATGGATTCGTCTTCCAGGTATACCTCTTGAGTTTTGTGTTATCCCTGTTTTAAAGATGATTGCAAACTCTGTTGGTAAAGTTCTTAAGATTGATAAAACCACTTCACTGGGTGATAGAGGGAAGTTTGCGAGGGTTTGTGTTGAATTGGACCTTTCTAAACCTTTGAGAGGGGAATTCATATTGGAAGAGGAAGTATTTAAGGTGGAATATGAAGGATTGTACCTGATTTGTCTTCACTGTGGAAAATATGGACATAATTCTGAAAAATGTCCGGATTTTACTAAACCTGCTGAGAGCAGTAACACACAGGAACCAGTTGTTGAAAAAGTGCCACCTATTGCCAACCATGGTGTGGGACCTTGGATGGTAGTGCAAAAGAAAAAATTCCCAAAGAACCAACATCCAAAGAAATCTGAAGGAAAGGCGGATAGAGCTTTTGGAGATGATATCTCCAATAAAAGAGGCTCTAGCCAGGCTAATCAAGAGCCTATGATCAATCCTGGTCCAGCTGTTCCGAAAAATACCAATAGCAATTCAGCTGTGGGAGCTAGAATGAATGTGAACAAGGAGAATGAAGGGGCTACTCCTCTCAAGACTAAGCCTCAGGTTCCAATCAGGAAATCTCCATCAGCTCAGAAAAGGACTGCTGGGAAGTCAATCTATAAGCCTAAATCTTCTGAGAAGACAGAATCCTTTATTTTCACTACTGCTTCTAAGTCAGTAGGGAAAAGCTCTAACTCTGTAGAGCTCCCTTCATCCAGTAATCCCACTAAACTGCGTCCTCAGAATCATGTCAACACGATTCCGGTTTGCCGTCTTGGAAAAGAGCCTATTCTGATTGAGGTAGAGAAGGATCTGTGTGATAAGATTGTTGCTTCTAATCTTAGTGATATGCCTGGTCAAACTACTAGCAGTGATCTATGTATGGAGGATAACAAGCCTTCGGATATGGATACTACTCAATCTAGTAGTGATGTTCAATTGAAAAAAGGGGAACCTCCTGATAAAGAAGGGAAGGATGATGGATGGAGATGGAAAAGAATTCAACCATGAATGAAGCTGCTCATATGATAGAGAGTGTTCAGGGGCTCAGTAACCCTGACCATGATCTAGTTATCCAATGAATTGCCTAGTTTGGAATTGTAGGGGTGCTGCAAAGAAATCTTTCAAGACATCCCTAAGTAATTTCGTAAGGAAATATAAGGTTGGCTTGGTTGCTATTTTAGAACCGAGAATTAGTGGGGCTATTGCTCAGAAAAAGATTAAACAGCTGGGTTTCAATAATTTTGAATTAGAGGAAGCTGTGGGTTTCTCAGGTGGTATCTGGATCCTGTGGAAGGAAGATGCTTTCAATATAGAGATAATAGAAAAAAATAGCCAGTTCATTCACATGTATTGCTCGATTAGTTCAGGGAATTCTTTTTTCTTAACTGTGGTCTATGCCAATCCTAGGGAGGATATTCGCGAGGAGCTATGGCCAAATATTAAGAGGATTAGAAACATTGTGGGTGGTCCTTGGGTCATAATGGGAGACTTCAATGAAATTGCTTCAGTTAATGAAAAAAAAGGTGGAGCCCCTGTCAATACTGCTAGATGCCAGAAATTCTCCTCTTTCCTTAATGATTGTAATCTTTTGGATCTCGGCTGTAGAGGTTCTAAGTTTACCTGGAAGGGACCTAAATGGCTTCATCTTGACAGGGTTTTCAAAAGATTAGACAGAGTTTGTGTAAATGCAGATTGGAGAGTTGCTTTTGATGATGCTTATGTGAGATCCTTGCCCAGGCTTAATTCTGATCATAATCCTTTGCTCCTAACCTTGTCTACAAAAGAAAATGGTAAGAAGGATAGGCCTTTCAGATTTCTGGTGGCTTGGCTTGAGCATTCTTCCTTTTCCCACTTTCTCAAATTTGTTTGGAAACCTCATCTTAAAATTAACCAGAGCTTGTATAAACTGGTTAACCCTTTAAAGTCTTGGAATAAAAGGGTGTTTGGGTGTATTCAGATTAGAAAGGAGTTCCTACTTAATAAGTTGCATGAAATTCAACTGAATACCAATAACCACCTGGATCAGTTTAACTCAGACCTAGACAAGGCCCTCCAGGAAGAACTGAACCGAGTGTTGGATCAAGAAGAAGCTCTTTGGTTTCAAAAAGCTAGATGCAATTGGATAAAAGATGGAGATCGGAACACTAGATTTTATCATACGACTACTATCATCAGGAGGGCTAGGAATAAGATCCTAGAATTAAAAAATGATGAAGGTCATCCTATTAGAGAAGAAGGAAATCTGAAGAAGCTTATTTTAGGATTTTTCAATAATCTGTTCGCAGAAGAAAACTGTAATAGACCTTGGGCTGTCACTAGTGTTAACTGGCCTGGCCTTGTTGAATCTGATCTGAAGTTGATTAATGAGCCCATAACTGATCTTATGATTAAGGAGGTTTTTTTTTACATGGGTGGTCTCAAAGCTCCTGGCCCTGATGGATTCCCAGCTCTTTTCTTCCAAAAAAATTGGGATCTCCTGAAGAAGCAAGTGGTAGAGTGTGCCTCTCATATCTGGAAGAATCCAGGTGATGTTAGGGATCTCAATAAAACCTTACTTGTCTTAATTCCAAAACTTGCTAAACCTGAAAGAATTTCTCAATTTCGACCTATAGCTCTTTGCTCAGTGTTATATAAAGGTATCAGTAAAATTATTGTTGGGAAGTTGAAACCCATTCTAAACAAGCTAATCTCCCCTCACCAAGTCAGCTTCGTTCCCAATAGGCAAATTCAAGACAATATTGTTATTGCTCAGGAGATGGTTCATTCTATGAATAGAATGAAAGGTAAGCGGGGCTTTTTTACTATAAAGATTGATCTCGAAAAAGCCTATGATCGCATGTCCTGGAGTTTCATCCATAAAGTGCTTAAGGAGATTAGTCTTCCTGATCAATTTGTGAATCTCATCATGCATTGCATCTCTACTTCTGAGCTGGAAATCCTTTGGAATGGTGCTAAGTCAGGCAGAATTTCTCCTAGCAGGGGCCTTAGACAAGGGGACCCCATATCTCCCTATATCTTTGTTCTGTGTATGGAGAAGCTGTCTCATTTAATTGCTGACTGCATTAATAGAGAGGAGTGGAAGCCCATGAAAGCTGGAAAAGGTGGTCCAATTATATCTCACCTGCTTTTTGCAGATGATTTGCTTCTTTTCGGTGAAGCTAGCATTAATCAGATCAAGACTATTCTGAACTGTCTTGCAATCTTCGGTGACATGTCGGGGCAAAAGGTTAGTTACCCCAAATCAAACATTTTCTTCTCTAAGAATGTTTCTTCTGAGCTGGCTAATTCTATTGTGGAGATAAGTGGCTTTGCTCATACTAGGAATATTGGCAGATACCTGGGCTATAGAATGAAGCATGGAAGAATAAATAAACTACATTATGGAGAGATCATGGACAGAGTAAATGGGAGACTCCAGGGCTGGAAAAAGAGCTGCTTGTCTATGGCAGGGAGAGTGACATTAGCTAAATCAGTCATTTCAGCTATTCCTATGTTTCATATGCAGAATAGCCTTCTCCCAAAGGGCATCTGTGACGAGATAGAAAGAATTCAAAGGAGCTTTATTTGGGGAGACACTGATAATCATAGGAATCACCATGCGGTAAGGTGGGAGCAGCTCCAGATGGACAAAAAGCAAGGTGGTTTGGGGATCATCAATCTTAGAAAGCAAAATGAAGCTTTCCTGCAAAAATGTGCCTGGAAGTTAATTCAATCCCCTGACCACCTGTGGGCTCAAGTGCTAGTGGCTAAATATGGCAGAAATAAAGAGTTGTTAAAGGAGGTATCTTCTAAACCGTATGATTCTCATTTATGGAAAAGTTTATGCAAAGTCTGGCCAGATATGTTAAGTAACATCTCTTGGCAGATTGGTAATGGGAAGAAGGTTGATTTCTGGAAGGATGATTGGGCTGGTCTCAACACTAGCTTAATTTCGTTAGCAATTGTTCCTCTTTCAGCTGAGACTGTTGATCTCAAAATAAACCATAATTCTTTCTCTTCAGGAGAGGGATGGAATACGCACTTTCTCTTTAACCATTTTAATGAAAGTGTAGTAAACCAGATTATGGCTATTCCTCATCCTGATGGGGAAGCAGGAGAGGATTGTGTTAGCTGGAGAAATTTGCTTCCAGGTCAGTCTATAGTTAAATCGGCTTATAGAAATTTGACCTGTCCTAACTCCCTCTCTAGTGATAGCTGCTGGGACCGGATATGGAGTTGGAAAGGGAAAGAGAGAGTTAAGCTTCTTTTGTGGAAAATGCTCCATGGTAGGATGCTAACTAAAGACTATATCAGCAAATGGAGTGATTCCTCTAATAGCTGCCCCTCTTGTCCTGATCTAGCGGAGACCCTGCTCCATGCTTTTAGAGACTGTAATAAAGCTAAAAAGGTCTGGCTAATACCTTTGTTGCATCCTCTTCCTCCTGGTTTTTTCACCTCAAGCTGTTCCAAAGAGTGGATTATCCTCAATTTGAATATAAAGAATGCCCATGCCAAGGACTGGAGGGACTTTTTCTTTACCGTTTGTAATTTCTTATGGTATTGGAGAAATAAAGAGCTTCATGAAGGCTTTGTAAAGAGACCTGAAGACCCTTCTCCTTGTATTGCTGAATCAATTAGAGAGTTAAGGTGCTGTAACAGAAAATGGTTAACAAAAGTTGATCCTATATACCCCCCCATCAGATCCTCCCCTGCCTGGATTGCTCCAACTCAAGGTTATTTAAAATTAAATGTTGATGGTGCAGTTTCTAATGAGAGAGCTGCATGTGGGGGATTATTGAGAGACTGGGAGGGGAGTTGGGTTTCTGGTTTCTCTGTCTTTATTGGTTCCTGCTCCCCTTTGCAAGCTGAACTCTGGGCTATTTTACATGGGTTGGAGTTTGCTTGGAAATCTGGTTGGAAGAAAATTATTCTTGAATCAGATTCTGCTCAAGCCATTGGCCTTCTTACCATGACTGGTAATGACACTCGAAAGCTACCTCTGGTAACTAAGATTCGAGCTGCTCTCAATAAGGATTGGTCTGTCTTGTTGAAGCATATTTCTAGGACCTGTAATCATTGTGCGGACTGGCTAGCGAAGAAAGCAATGGATGATCCTTTTGGTTTATCCACTATTACATCCCCTCACAGTGAGCTACTTAATCTTCTTACTGCTGATATGCTGGATCCGGGAGTCATCACTCCAGCTGCAAGATGCTGAGTTTGTTTCTTCTGAGTCGATGGTTTTTAGTTTTCTTTCTGTCTTGCTTTTTCCTGTTATTGTTTGTTTTCTTTTGTTTCGTTTTGTCTGTTTCGTGGGGCAATGCCCCATGTATTTACCAAAAAAAAAAAAAAAAAAATAGTCAAATTTCTCTAACAATTTGCTATTATATGATTGGATAATAATGCAAAAGTGTTTTACATAAAATATAATCAAAATTAAATCCTTATTTTTTTATTGATGTGATAAGCTATGATTGATTGATAAAATAAAAACAAGAATTACATATATGTTGAATATGGAAAGAGGAATTTGAACCTGATACCTCATTTTTGGTGGAAAGCTAGGTTAATGGCTTTTAGAAACAAGTTACAGGAAGAATCAACGAAAATTTATTGTAAAATTACTTAAAATAGTAGATAATTAAAATAATATACAAGAAAAATTGTCCACAAAATTAGACAGACTGGTAGAAAATAGAAATAATAATTATAGACTCTGACTCTCGGACATCAAATCAGGTTGGGTAAATTCACCAAAAAAAATATAAGAAAAAATATTTTTGGCCTAACATTTAAGGTTTAATTAAAGAGGTAGGTTATATTTATAAATTTTTTTGTTTACAAACTCTTACAAATTTTTTTGTTTATAAACTCTTCCAAATTTCCTATAAAAGTAGATTAATAAACCCCATTAAAGTTACCTGCATTTTTTAATGCTTACTATTTTTCTTAATTCTGGCAAATAAGGGCACGGTGTTAACTCTAGCTTCCACCATCCCTTACTCTTTTTATTATTTTGAGTTACCGCGGACCCCACTACTAAGAGTCACCTAATTGCATTTACTTTTATTGTTTCTTCATTAGTAATGTTTAATTTAATTCTTTTTAATTTTAATTTTAATAAAAGAATGTTACTGTATGAGCGTGTATTGTATAAAGAGCATTGCTTTCACAAATATATTTTTTAGAGAAAAATATCAAATTATTAATATAGCATTTTCCAACTGCTTAAGTTTTTAGGTTAAGTTAATTTTTTTATATGATATCATAGCTTTAGTGTCATGGGTTCGATTCTCTTCACTGCTATTTAATTAATAATCAATTAAACCTTATGAAATTTCTTAGTGCAAGTAAAGTAGGTGTGTCTATGTCTATCAAAAAAAAAAGTAAGTGTGTCTATGTATTGTCCGCCTTTCAATTCCAGTGGGAGTCGTGTTAGAAAAATATAAAATCATTAACGTAGTCTCATTTAACAACTTAAGCTTTTAGGTTAAATTAATTTTTCAGTAAGGTGTTTAGTTCCGCGGACTGATCCCCGCATAATTGATTTTATATTTTTTTTAAAAAAAATTAATGACTTTCATGAATCTTCCATGAGGAACTCATTAAAATTATTATAAGAGTTGAGGGCTTCGAATAAATGAGATTGCGTCACGTGTCACGATTCATGAATTCCTAAAGACACCATATGAAACTTGAAACGGGAAATAAAAAAATACAAAAAAATAATGTGTTCCCCAAGCAGGTCTCGTGGAAGTTATTACTAAAATTGAAGAAAGTGAGAAACAGACAGCGGAACTATAAACCCTCTACCGAAAAAATATCTTTGGGGGCATACCAAGCATGTAAAATGCATATTGTAACACCCCTCAAATGGTTCAAATTACTTCTCATTTGTATCTCTTGTAAAAGTAGTAGCAGTTTTGATGGCTCCGGGTTTACTAATTAAGGAAAATTTTAATATGATTTGCATTAAAATCATTTAATTATTTGTAAAAAAGATTATCACTTATATTGTTGTGTGTGTGTTTTTTTTTTTTACCAAGTCCACTTTTGACACTGTTAAATACTGTGCTTATATATTTATTTTGGCCCTATAACACCTCACAATTCTAAAATAAGTAATTAAAGTGTTAAGTGAGAAATTAAGTGAAAGATTAGTGAAAATCCCAAAGAATAGGCCAAAATACAAAGAAAGGGCAAAACGGTAATTAGCCAACACGCAACCCTAGGAAGGAAAAAAATTGAGCAGGAGGTCTCAGATGATAAAAATAAGCCTGGAAATGGATTCAGAACGAAAAATTGAGTGGATAGGCAAGTTTCAGAAAAATCAGTGAATAGTGTTTTTCGCGGGTAAAAATACTGCAGTCAGATTGCACCGTAAAACGTGCCAGTGGAATTTTGAGCTCTAGGTTTCAAATATTGATTTTAAATGGTCCATAGAAATAGGAAATATGATTTCTGATAATATTTGAGGGATTTAAGTCAATTTGTGGAAGTTTGTCAACGGAGCGCGCTGTACCTTAAAGCAGTATTTTTCCGAACAACCGGAAAGCTCCAAATTTTTATCTGAGTGAGTAAAATTAAAGGATTTTGTTAAGATGAAAAATTATAATTTCTCATTAGGTTTTTAAATAGTGAATTTTAGTGATGACCGGAGGGAAATTCGGGTGAGTTTTAAATCACGTGGGATCCGGTACCCACTTAAAGTCAAATAAACAATTCTTAAACACTATTCCTCTCATTTCTTTCCCGTATTCTTCCTTCCCAACAGCCCCTCCCCCTTCCATTTTCGTTTTTTTTTTGTTTCTTTGATTGATTTCTTCATAACTTCATCAATTCTTAACCGAATCGGACGATTCTTGTCTTGAAATTCGATGGAAATCATCATCCGAACACAACCCACCGATTAGTTTCCCTCAAAACCCTCTCTATTGTGAGAAAAAAGGCATATACAGCCACGAAATTTTTGGGAATTTTGTGATTTTGGGGTTGATTTCTTGAGCCATTGCTTGTGGAGTTCTAGGAGGAGTCTTGTGACGTAATTGTGGGTAAGTTTCAACACCTCTCATGGATTGATTTGAAGATTTATTTTTGAAATTGTTTATGCACCCTAAAGAGGGCTTGTTTGATTTGTGTTGTTAGAGAGCTCAAATGGAAAATGTCTATTAGATGATAATGTCTTAGAATGATGTATTAATGCTAGAAATGCAATGAAAATTTTAAGCGAAAAAAAGTGAATTTTAACTTAGAAAAAATTTAGTGCATGAAATGGATTTTTGAGTTTTGTGTTAATGTGTGGTATAGTGAATTGTAGTGTGGTTGTATGATGATATAATAGGATGATATGAGGTGTGGAGTGGTTAAAATTGATGGAAATTCCTTGGATGTGAATTAGTGAGCAAATCGGCCTTTAGGCAAAAAGAGGTAAAATGATATTGTGTAAATTGCATGGATGATGTTTCATGCTTTAAATGGTAATTAGATGGGTTGTGTTGTGATTATAAGTGGAAGAATCAATGAAAAATAATGAGTGGTATCATTTGGCATAAAAGAGCCTAGAGTGAAAGATTTAGCAAACGATGCGTAAAAGACGTAAAACGGAGAAACGACGATTGAATTATCCTTTTGGCAACCTATGGAAGTGTAATAAAATGAGAAAGAAAATTTAGAAAATTAAATCCCTAAATAACACTAATATGGCTGAACCACTTTGTGGGAAAAAGGGGGATTTTGGTGTTTTTACGTTTTGTCGTAATTTGACGTAAACTGACGGCTATACATGGTTGTATAGGTTGCCGTACGTGGATTTAAACCCGGAACAGTGAAACAGTGGACTGCCCTTGGTTTTGGATCAAGTGGATTGAGGTATGTGATGTGGTTTACACATATTATGTCGAAACTCATGAGTAGATTCAAAGTTCTAAGTGTGTGGAATGGTCCTCTGTGTAGGCGTTCCCTGTGAATCAAGCTGTAAGTGGAGTTCTGCGGAGCTCAGTGGAAGGAAAAAGAAAGGTAACCTCTTGGTACTGGGGCTTGTTCCCCTTTTGTGTTCCACCTTGCTAGTTGATGGCAATGGTAGGAAGTGTGTATGAGTAGTGTAGAACAGCATGAGCATGCATGTGCATTATCACAGTGGGTACTTATGTACCAGATCTCTGGCCAGTAGATATTTTTAGCCTTCGGGCAAGTGTTTCCGGACTGCCACTGGATAGGTCTCCGAGAGGGAGTTCCAGTTGACCCAGGGTCGTGGTGTGTTATCCGGATAGGAGCACACTAGGTTTGTCTCGGGTGTATATGGTTGGAAGGGGTACCTTGGTGGGTTGTTCTCTGAACACGCCAGGGGTAGTACCCATAGGCGTATAGCCGAGGACATGGCGTGGTATTGGTAGCTACCATCCCGCATGTCGTAGTTGTTTCTGATATTTCCCCCTTTCTCTAAATCCCTTGCTTTATCCCGTTTTATAACAGTGATGTTGTTTTATGTTATTTATATACATCGAAGTGAACCATTGGGCGGAGTTTTCTCCAGAACCTCTTGGTTACTGAGATATATCTGTATATCTCACCCCGTCTCGGGGCATTATTTCAGGGTGTACTAGTGGATATGGAGCAGCGGGCAAGAAGCCCGCATGAGGACGAGTGGAGCAGTGGTGTAGAGTTTAGCTATCATGTCATTTTAGTTTATGAATTTATTTGGCAAGTGAAGTGTAATATGTAAATAATTGTAGTTTGAAGTTAAAGTTGTAAATGTAAATGTAATCCAGTGTTGTAAGTGTACCAAGGATGTATGTAATATGATGGAAGGCCTTTAGGCCTATTATAGGTTTATGACTATCCGTATTATGTTTTATGCATGAAATTGAAAGTAAACTGTTTATGTTTTAAGTGTATAATGGATTGGGTTGTAAGTGCCCCAAGGCGTTTTTGGACCTTGTGTGTGCCACCCATTGGATTTTGCTGGATTTCAGGTGTATTAGTGGTGTTAAACAGGTTATGCAAATTTGGGGATTTTAGAAAATACAAAGGAAACTCTGGCGAATTTTCTGTAGAATTGGCAGTTTTTGGGTGAACTTTGGAGGAGCGTATCTCTCTCCATAGTGGTCCGATTGGGACGTACCATACGCCATTTTGAAGCTTAAGATGTCCCCTACGTTGTGTCAAAAGCTTAGGTTCATTGGTGGTGTGCGCAGCCCATGGGGGCTGTTGTCACACACTGCCCTGTTCTGTCCGGTTTTAGCTGGCAGATTTGAGGTGGTTTTGAGAAATTAATTCCCGCTTCGTTACTTGGCCAAATTAAGCATACGATATATCAAATCGAAGTTTGAGGTGTCTAGTTTATGGTATAAAAATTTGAGAGGCAGTGTCCTTGTGGTTAGGTGCAGTTTATTCCGTGAAGTTTGGACGTTTTAGGCTGTTTTGGAGTTGGTAGGCAATGTTGTTTGTCCATCTTCAAACGGCGATAACCGGAGCTCACGAGCTCGGAATCGAGTGTGTGATAGCTTGTTAGAAAGGTAAGTGAACAAGGAAAAAAGATAGCCTGGATTTTAAGTTTGGATTTTTATTTTGGGTTCGTAGAAAAACAAATTGGCAAATCCGGTTAAGTGGTAAAAACGTAAAAAGTGAGAAATTGGCTAAGTGGGTTTATGGGAACCCCTTAGTATCTTGTATGTGATAGAATAAAGGGTATAAATAATTAAGAAAGTCTTCCGCTAGTGTTTCAGTTACGATCACAGCTTTTTATTGTTACGCTTTTTATACTTTTATCGTTCGCGTAATAATCGGAAAAAGTTTATTCTCATTTTTATAAATGAATTGCTGTGATTGTAACTGCGCTTAATATCATAATTAATGTTAACAATACCGGTGTACAACGGGCTGTTACATTTTATGGTATCAGAGCAGTTTTGTTAGGGAACTCTGATAATATATATAGATGTGTTATGTGCTACATAGTTGTATGTAGATTCTTATTGATTACTGTATATGTAATTCCTTATTGTTGGTCTGATCAACCCATTCCTTTGTGTTACATGTGTGGTCATCGTAAGAAGCCTACGTAGTAACCTTGAAGCACCAAGTGTGAGTCTTTAGCCTGATGTTGTGGCTGCAGTGTTAACTGCTCCATGGACAAAGGACGGCAGTAAGTCAAGTATGAATATTAGAAGGCATAAAAGAACAGACGTAAATATTATATCTGACTTCGATGAAAGTCAAGAGAAAAGTGTATTATAAGCAACAGTGGTGTACAATTTATGATATGTACAATATGAGCATAGACGAACTTTGCAGTACTATGAAAGATAAACATATAACAGAGATGAGCTTATGAGATTGGTGAAATTCCAAGTATATGTGTAGTATCGTAAGACAGTTATGTACAAGTGGTCTTGGTGAATAGACTTCATCAAGGCGAGAGGTTTTGAACCTGAAGAATTATTGAGAAAAGGGAACAGATATTCGTATGCGTGAGTTAAACACGTCATGTTTGATTAGCAGTTATGAGACCAGGACAAGTGCGGTGCACTTGAATGAATTGGGATAGTCCAAGCAGAGAAGCAAATAGAATATTCGATGAAAATCCTACGAGATTTGACCACCTGAAAGTATGATGCTGATAGATTGATAATGTGAGAGATATTGAAATATGGGAGTAAATTCCATAAAGAGGTAGTGTTGACTAAACACAAGTGAGGTGAACCAATGATGAGTATATTATTATGTGTAATATGTATGAGGAAAAGTGAAGGAATTGCCATGGATGACACAAGATCTATGTACCATGAAGACACTATTGCAGTTAGTGGAGGTCGACTCAGATTGGCATGCGGATCAGTGATAAAGGAACAGGATGGTTGAGATGTACAGTCATTTGTATGAAAGTAATGAGAATTGTAAAGAAATTACGATCTTGTGGTATATGTATATGTACTACTAATAGTAGTGCGCTTATGAAAATATTGGTATTTGATATGGAGTGACCGACGGAGTAGAGGCATTTTCAAGGAAAAGAGATATTCTACAACCACCAAGGGTGGAAATGAGCAGGAAAATTGATGAGTTGCTCTACAGTATTGAGCGCATGTTATGTGAGCCGTAGCAGGCAATGGACTAGAACGGTGGCATAAGTTGTGAGTTATTGTTGCATAACAATAAGTTGAGATGGTATGATTAGAGAATGAGTGAAGGTAAAACTTAATGTGAAATCAAGTGATTAGTATAGGAACCAAGCGGCAATAAAGTGCGAAAGTAAGAGGTTAATGAAAGAACTGATGTGTAAAGTGTGCAGAGAGTGTGGAATATTGTGGTCAGCAAGAGAGTTAATGTGTAATTCAAGATGAAAATGATAAGATTTGTTAGTGAACTGAGGTATAAAATTCAGTGCAAGGATTGAGGTGAAGTAGTTATCTGTGATTCGACGGAGATGATTGGAAGATCCCTGTGTGATGGGAAATGTGAAACTTATACTGAGAAATTGAGATGTGTACAGAACTTTGAGAAAATTTAGCAATTATGGATTAGGGATTATGTTATGAACCATGGCAAGTGATTAGTCAAAGTAAAAAAGTAAACAATTTGTGAGAAGAATAAGCAAGGAAGAGATAATGGACTACGGACTGAACGGTAACAAGACAGAAGGAACTATTACGAGTTTGAAGATGTGTACGAAATTACGAAGAGAATATGGATTATTATAACCATGATTATGTTATAAACTAGGTCAGAGGGGTAACCGAAACGAAAGTAAACTACCAGTGAGAAGAATGACACGAGAGAGTAAGATGAATTAACTTATATGTAACAGGTTTATATTATACCACTACGACTAAGAGTATGGGGGCAGCCCATGTGGTAATACAGAACAGTTTTGATGTTATATACAGAGGTGATACAGACACCAAATGGACTGGGTTCATGTGTGATCGGGAGTGCACGGTGTACCAGTTTGTTGTTATATACAGATGTATTATGAGTATAAATTTCTCTGTGCACTGGGTGCATGTAATATGATTTGATAGTAGGGAGATCTCAGTGGGGCCTATGTGTCAGGAGTGTATAGCTATCTCGGTGCGGGTTAAGTTCCCGGAGACTAGTAGTATTTGATATGAGTAATTAGAAACGAGGAAGTGTTCCACATTGGTATAACGGTTAGTATGGTAGAGATAATTTATGTAAATGCACAAAGAAGAAACATTTGGGGGATGCCTTAGAATAGGGACAGCTAGTAGTAAGTCGTTTTTACGGCATGGATCATATGGGTGGATTCTCTGATCGGTGAGTCATGGCATCTGGGGCCCTTAGGACAGTAAGAGCTCGAGGGGTTAAACCTGTGAATGTTGTTACCCACCGTATTGGGAGAGTTTTTTCCATATGGTTAACGCAAGATGCGAGGTTATATATTTGTAAATGGACAATAGTATGTCAGGTTTGGATATAAGAGTTGTGGCTTAGTGTGCAAGAACTTCGAAATGTGATAGTGAAGCATTATTGTGGGTGTAAAGAAAGTTTGATGAAATAAATTTTGTCTCTAAGTGAAGTAGTAAGTTAGTTGGAACCCTCGTCTTATGACAAAAAAAGGGATGATAATGTGAGTTAAAGTTGACAGAATGAGTAAGTGTCCTTCTAGGAAGGCTAGTGATGATCAAGATTTCAGGTTAAAACAGTAAAGTGTTAGCCCTAAGGAAAAGATAAATTGAAATAGAGTCAAGTGCGAACGTGTATTAATAGATGGGAACTATAGTTGTAATTGATTACCAAAAAGTGAATAGCTTGGTTTTGCTGGTAAAGTAGATTGAGAAATGTTGTATGTAATCGCATATGCCACTTATGGTGGAAAGTGTGTGGAAAATGCACAATGTTGATGGTGTTTTGATTAAGTACTAATGAGGTATGGACGAGTGTTTGTGGTAACTTTGAATATTCTGAGAGACTGATATACCAACTGGTGGTAAATTGTAGAAGTAGTAGCAATGATGGAATGAATTTTAAGTGAATTGATAATTGAGTGTCAAGGATTCCTAGCGAATAGGACTTGTTTATGAAAAGATATGGCATTTTGAATAGTCCGTCAGTTAATAGTGAAGTGGGTCCGAAATTGATTCGTTCCAAAGTGTTTAGTGGAAGTGAGTAAAGCTGTAAAGTAATAGTATTTTGAGTTTGACATCCAGGATTAAATGATTATGATTACGAGAAAGTGGTATAAATGAGTGGAACATAAGGTTAAGTGATAACATCGAAGTGGAATTAAAGTTGAAAATAGTTAGTGGGTGAAAATATTAAGCATGAGTCCTCAATATGGAGGTCATCGATGAGTGTTGTGTTTAGACCATGAGAGGTCTGAGTATAGAATTGAACCGATTGAGTTGATAAAGTTGAGATGGTTCAGTTAATGAAAAGAGTAACAGTGAAAGCAAATTATGAATATGATTACTAGATGGAAAGATTCAGGAGTGTGTGTGGTTAAAAGACCTTAAAAGGTTAATCGAAGAGATAAACTGTTATGAGGATTGTTAGTTTCGTATCATAAGGAGAAAAATATAGTGGTGAGTACCTAAGAAGAGGTAAAGACATATGACAAGAAAAATAAAGTATATAAGTATAGAAATTAATGTGAGTCGGAACTGTAAGAAACGACAAAGTGCCCTTGAAACTAGAAAGGATGTGCTTCGGTGAAAGCTACGAAAACAATGAAATCATAAGAGCAGTGACAGTAATGGAAAGGACTAGTATGTTTGAGTATGGTTGAAACAGTGAGGACAGCGAAAAGAGTTAAGTGCTAAAGAAAGTGTGAAGATACATGAAAACAATTAGAGCCTATTATGGAAACAACTATAGATGTTTGGGAACGACATTGGATCAGAAAGACAGATGAAGATGAAAATGAGATGAAGTGAGACAGAAAAATTGTAATGTGGTCGTCTATTACCGATGAATTGGTGAAAGTGTAACCGTAAGCCGTGAAGAGGTTAAAGTATTGCGAATTGAAGGTCGTTGCACGATAAATGACAAGTGTAAAATGAGTATATGATGAACTACAGTGAGTGAAAAAGCAACAGTGGTTTAAGGAAACAGTGAAAGATATAATGAGTTAAGGGTTCAGATACCTGAAGTTATCAAGTTTGTAAAGGACTAAGTAATCATGGATACCACAGAAATGACATTTTCGATTACACCCCGTGTTACGGGACCGTTAAGATGTAATTTTGCGGACAAAATTCTAAAAGGTGGGGTGATTATAACACCTCACAATTCTAAAATAAGTAATTAAAGTGTTAAGTGAGAAATTAAGTGAAAGATTAGTGAAAATCCCAAAGAATAGGCCAAAATACAAAGAAAGGGCAAAACGGTAATTAGCCAACACGCAACCCTAGGAAGGAAAAAAATTGAGCAGGAGGTCTCAGATGATAAAAATAAGCCTGGAAATGGATTCAGAACGAAAAATTGAGTGGATAGGCAAGTTTCAGAAAAATCAGTGAATAGTGTTTTTCGCGGGTAAAAATACTGCAGTCAGATTGCACCGTAAAACGTGCCAGTGGAATTTTGAGCTCTAGGTTTCAAATATTGATTTTAAATGGTCCATAGAAATAGGAAATATGATTTCTGATAATATTTGAGGGATTTAAGTCAATTTGTGGAAGTTTGTCAACGGAGCGCGCTGTACCTTAAAGCAGTATTTTTCCGAACAACCGGAAAGCTCCAAATTTTTATCTGAGTGAGTAAAATTAAAGGATTTTGTTAAGATGAAAAATTATAATTTCTCATTAGGTTTTTAAATAGTGAATTTTAGTGATGACCGGAGGGAAATTCGGGTGAGTTTTAAATCACGTGGGATCCGGTACCCACTTAAAGTCAAATAAACAATTCTTAAACACTATTCCTCTCATTTCTTTCCCGTATTCTTCCTTCCCAACAGCCCCTCCCCCTTCCATTTTCGTTTTTTTTTGTTTCTTTGATTGATTTCTTCATAACTTCATCAATTCTTAACCGAATCGGACGATTCTTGTCTTGAAATTCGATGGAAATCATCATCCGAACACAACCCACTGATTAGTTTCCCTCAAAACCCTCTCTATTGTGAGAAAAAAGGCATATACAGCCACGAAATTTTTGGGAATTTTGTGATTTTGGGGTTGATTTCTTGAGCCATTGCTTGTGGAGTTCTAGGAGGAGTCTTGTGACGTAATTGTGGGTAAGTTTCAACACCTCTCATGGATTGATTTGAAGATTTATTTTTGAAATTGTTTATGCACCCTAAAGAGGGCTTGTTTGATTTGTGTTGTTAGAGAGCTCAAATGGAAAATGTCTATTAGATGATAATGTCTTAGAATGATGTATTAATGCTAGAAATGCAATGAAAATTTTAAGCGAAAAAAAGTGAATTTTAACTTAGAAAAAATTTAGTGCATGAAATGGATTTTTGAGTTTTGTGTTAATGTGTGGTATAGTGAATTGTAGTGTGATTGTATGATGATATAATAGGATGATATGAGGTGTGGAGTGGTTAAAAAATTGATGGAAATTCCTTGGATGTGAATTAGTGAGCAAATCGGCCTTTAGGCAAAAAGAGGTAAAATGATATTGTGTAAATTGCATGGATGATGTTTCATGCTTTAAATGGTAATTAGATGGGTTGTGTTGTGATTATAAAGTGGAAGAATCAATGAAAAATAATGAGTGGTATCATTTGGCATAAAAGAGCCTAGAGTGAAAGATTTAGCAAACGATGCGTAAAAGACGTAAAACGGAGAAACGACGATTGAATTATCCTTTTGGCAACCTATGGAAGTGTAATAAAATGAGAAAGAAAATTTAGAAAAATAAATCCCTAAATAACACTAATATGGCTGAACCACTTTGTGGGAAAAAGGGGGATTTTGGTGTTTTTACGTTTTGTCGTAATTTGACGTAAACTGACGGCTATACATGGTTGTATAGGTTGCCGTACGTGGATTTAAACCCGGAACAGTGAAACAGTGGACTGCCCTTGGTTTTGGATCAAGTGGATTGAGGTATGTGATGTGGTTTACACATATTATGTCGAAACTCATGAGTAGATTCAAAGTTCTAAGTGTGTGGAATGGTCCTCTGTGTAGGCGTTCCCTGTGAATCAAGCTGTAAGTGGAGTTCTGCGGAGCTCAGTGGAAGGAAAAAGAAAGGTAACCTCTTGGTACTGGGGCTTGTTCCCCTTTTGTGTTCCACCTTGCTAGTTGATGGCAATGGTAGGAAGTGTGTATGAGTAGTGTAGAACAGCATGAGCATGCATGTGCATTATCACAGTGGGTACTTATGTACCAGATCTCTGGCCAGTAGATATTTTTAGCCTTCGGGCAAGTGTTTCCGGACTGCCACTGGATAGGTCTCCGAGAGGGAGTTCCAGTTGACCCAGGGTCGTGGTGTGTTATCCGGATAGGAGCACACTAGGTTTGTCTCGGGTGTATATGGTTGGAAGGGGTACCTTGGTGGGTTGTTCTCTGAACACGCCAGGGGTAGTACCCATAGGCGTATAGCCGAGGACATGGCGTGGTATTGGTAGCTACCATCCCGCATGTCGTAGTTGTTTCTGATATTTCCCCCTTTCTCTAAATCCCTTGCTTTATCCCGTTTTATAACAGTGATGTTGTTTTATGTTATTTATATACATCGAAGTGAACCATTGGGCGGAGTTTTCTCCAGAACCTCTTGGTTACTGAGATATATCTGTATATCTCACCCCGTCTCGGGGCATTATTTCAGGGTGTACTAGTGGATATGGAGCAGCGGGCAAGAAGCCCGCATGAGGACGAGTGGAGCAGTGGTGTAGAGTTTAGCTATCATGTCATTTTAGTTTATGAATTTATTTGGCAAGTGAAGTGTAATATGTAAATAATTGTAGTTTGAAGTTAAAGTTGTAAATGTAAATGTAATCCAGTGTTGTAAGTGTACCAAGGATGTATGTAATATGATGGAAGGCCTTTAGGCCTATTATAGGTTTATGACTATCCGTATTATGTTTTATGCATGAAATTGAAAGTAAACTGTTTATGTTTTAAGTGTATAATGGATTGGGTTGTAAGTGCCCCAAGGCGTTTTTGGACCTTGTGTGTGCCACCCATTGGATTTTGCTGGATTTCAGGTGTATTAGTGGTGTTAAACAGGTTATGCAAATTTGGGGATTTTAGAAAATACAAAGGAAACTCTGGCGAATTTTCTGTAGAATTGGCAGTTTTTGGGTGAACTTTGGAGGAGCGTATCTCTCTCCATAGTGGTCCGATTGGGACGTACCATACGCCATTTTGAAGCTTAAGATGTCCCCTACGTTGTGTCAAAAGCTTAGGTTCATTGGTGGTGTGCGCAGCCCATGGGGGCTGTTGTCACACACTGCCCTGTTCTGTCCGGTTTTAGCTGGCAGATTTGAGGTGGTTTTGAGAAATTAATTCCCGCTTCGTTACTTGGCCAAATTAAGCATACGATATATCAAATCGAAGTTTGAGGTGTCTAGTTTATGGTATAAAAATTTGAGAGGCAGTGTCCTTGTGGTTAGGTGCAGTTTATTCCGTGAAGTTTGGACGTTTTAGGCTGTTTTGGAGTTGGTAGGCAATGTTGTTTGTCCATCTTCAAACGGCGATAACCGGAGCTCACGAGCTCGGAATCGAGTGTGTGATAGCTTGTTAGAAAGGTAAGTGAACAAGGAAAAAAGATAGCCTGGATTTTAAGTTTGGATTTTTATTTTGGGTTCGTAGAAAAACAAATTGGCAAATCCGGTTAAGTGGTAAAAACGTAAAAAGTGAGAAATTGGCTAAGTGGGTTTATGGGAACCCCTTAGTATCTTGTATGTGATAGAATAAAGGGTATAAATAATTAAGAAAGTCTTCCGCTAGTGTTTCAGTTACGATCACAGCTTTTTATTGTTACGCTTTTTATACTTTTATCGTTCGCGTAATAATCGGAAAAAGTTTATTCTCATTTTTATAAATGAATTGCTGTGATTGTAACTGCGCTTAATATCATAATTAATGTTAACAATACCGGTGTACGTAACGGGCTGTTACATTTTATGGTATCAGAGCAGTTTTGTTAGGGAACTCTGATAATATATATAGATGTGTTATGTGCTACATAGTTGTATGTAGATTCTTATTGATTACTGTATATGTAATTCCTTAGTGTGGGTCTGATCAACCCATTCCTTTGTGTTACATGTGTGGTCATCGTAAGAAGCCTACGTAGTAACCTTGAAGCACCAAGTGTGAGTCTTTAGCCTGATGTTGTGGCTGCAGTGTTAACTGCTCCATGGACAAAGGACGGCAGTAAGTCAAGTATGAATATTAGAAGGCATAAAAGAACAGACGTAAATATTATATCTGACTTCGATGAAAGTCAAGAGAAAAGTGTATTATAAGCAACAGTGGTGTACAATTTATGATATGTACAATATGAGCATAGACGAACTTTGCAGTACTATGAAAGATAAACATATAACAGAGATGAGCTTATGAGATTGGTGAAATTCCAAGTATATGTGTAGTATCGTAAGACAGTTATGTACAAGTGGTCTTGGTGAATAGACTTCATCAAGGCGAGAGGTTTTGAACCTGAAGAATTATTGAGAAAAGGGAACAGATATTCGTATGCGTGAGTTAAACACGTCATGTTTGATTAGCAGTTATGAGACCAGGACAAGTGCGGTGCACTTGAATGAATTGGGATAGTCCAAGCAGAGAAGCAAATAGAATATTCGATGAAAATCCTACGAGATTTGACCACCTGAAAGTATGATGCTGATAGATTGATAATGTGAGAGATATTGAAATATGGGAGTAAATTCCATAAAGAGGTAGTGTTGACTAAACACAAGTGAGGTGAACCAATGATGAGTATATTATTATGTGTAATATGTATGAGGAAAAGTGAAGGAATTGCCATGGATGACACAAGATCTATGTACCATGAAGACACTATTGCAGTTAGTGGAGGTCGACTCAGATTGGCATGCGGATCAGTGATAAAGGAACAGGATGGTTGAGATGTACAGTCATTTGTATGAAAGTAATGAGAATTGTAAAGAAATTACGATCTTGTGGTATATGTATATGTACTACTAATAGTAGTGCGCTTATGAAAATATTGGTATTTGATATGGAGTGACCGACGGAGTAGAGGCATTTTCAAGGAAAAGAGATATTCTACAACCACCAAGGGTGGAAATGAGCAGGAAAATTGATGAGTTGCTCTACAGTATTGAGCGCATGTTATGTGAGCCGTAGCAGGCAATGGACTAGAACGGTGGCATAAGTTGTGAGTTATTGTTGCATAACAATAAGTTGAGATGGTATGATTAGAGAATGAGTGAAGGTAAAACTTAATGTGAAATCAAGTGATTAGTATAGGAACCAAGCGGCAATAAAGTGCGAAAGTAAGAGGTTAATGAAAGAACTGATGTGTAAAGTGTGCAGAGAGTGTGGAATATTGTGGTCAGCAAGAGAGTTAATGTGTAATTCAAGATGAAAATGATAAGATTTGTTAGTGAACTGAGGTATAAAATTCAGTGCAAGGATTGAGGTGAAGTAGTTATCTGTGATTCGACGGAGATGATTGGAAGATCCCTGTGTGATGGGAAATGTGAAACTTATACTGAGAAATTGAGATGTGTACAGAACTTTGAGAAAATTTAGCAATTATGGATTAGGGATTATGTTATGAACCATGGCAAGTGATTAGTCAAAGTAAAAAAGTAAACAATTTGTGAGAAGAATAAGCAAGGAAGAGATAATGGACTACGGACTGAACGGTAACAAGACAGAAGGAACTATTACGAGTTTGAAGATGTGTACGAAATTACGAAGAGAATATGGATTATTATAACCATGATTATGTTATAAACTAGGTCAGAGGGGTAACCGAAACGAAAGTAAACTACCAGTGAGAAGAATGACACGAGAGAGTAAGATGAATTAACTTATATGTAACAGGTTTATATTATACCACTACGACTAAGAGTATGGGGGCAGCCCATGTGGTAATACAGAACAGTTTTGATGTTATATACAGAGGTGATACAGACACCAAATGGACTGGGTTCATGTGTGATCGGGAGTGCACGGTGTACCAGTTTGTTGTTATATACAGATGTATTATGAGTATAAATTTCTCTGTGCACTGGGTGCATGTAATATGATTTGATAGTAGGGAGATCTCAGTGGGGCCTATGTGTCAGGAGTGTATAGCTATCTCGGTGCGGGTTAAGTTCCCGGAGACTAGTAGTATTTGATATGAGTAATTAGAAACGAGGAAGTGTTCCACATTGGTATAACGGTTAGTATGGTAGAGATAATTTATGTAAATGCACAAAGAAGAAACATTTGGGGGATGCCTTAGAATAGGGACAGCTAGTAGTAAGTCGTTTTTACGGCATGGATCATATGGGTGGATTCTCTGATCGGTGAGTCATGGCATCTGGGGCCCTTAGGACAGTAAGAGCTCGAGGGGTTAAACCTGTGAATGTTGTTACCCACCGTATTGGGAGAGTTTTTTCCATATGGTTAACGCAAGATGCGAGGTTATATATTTGTAAATGGACAATAGTATGTCAGGTTTGGATATAAGAGTTGTGGCTTAGTGTGCAAGAACTTCGAAATGTGATAGTGAAGCATTATTGTGGGTGTAAAGAAAGTTTGATGAAATAAATTTTGTCTCTAAGTGAAGTAGTAAGTTAGTTGGAACCCTCGTCTTATGACAAAAAAAGGGATGATAATGTGAGTTAAAGTTGACAGAATGAGTAAGTGTCCTTCTAGGAAGGCTAGTGATGATCAAGATTTCAGGTTAAAACAGTAAAGTGTTAGCCCTAAGGAAAAGATAAATTGAAATAGAGTCAAGTGCGAACGTGTATTAATAGATGGGAACTATAGTTGTAATTGATTACCAAAAAGTGAATAGCTTGGTTTTGCTGGTAAAGTAGATTGAGAAATGTTGTATGTAATCGCATATGCCACTTATGGTGGAAAGTGTGTGGAAAATGCACAATGTTGATGGTGTTTTGATTAAGTACTAATGAGGTATGGACGAGTGTTTGTGGTAACTTTGAATATTCTGAGAGACTGATATACCAACTGGTGGTAAATTGTAGAAGTAGTAGCAATGATGGAATGAATTTTAAGTGAATTGATAATTGAGTGTCAAGGATTCCTAGCGAATAGGACTTGTTTATGAAAAGATATGGCATTTTGAATAGTCCGTCAGTTAATAGTGAAGTGGGTCCGAAATTGATTCGTTCCAAAGTGTTTAGTGGAAGTGAGTAAAGCTGTAAAGTAATAGTATTTTGAGTTTGACATCCAGGATTAAATGATTATGATTACGAGAAAGTGGTATAAATGAGTGGAACATAAGGTTAAGTGATAACATCGAAGTGGAATTAAAGTTGAAAATAGTTAGTGGGTGAAAATATTAAGCATGAGTCCTCAATATGGAGGTCATCGATGAGTGTTGTGTTTAGACCATGAGAGGTCTGAGTATAGAATTGAACCGATTGAGTTGATAAAGTTGAGATGGTTCAGTTAATGAAAAGAGTAACAGTGAAAGCAAATTATGAATATGATTACTAGATGGAAAGATTCAGGAGTGTGTGTGGTTAAAAGACCTTAAAAGGTTAATCGAAGAGATAAACTGTTATGAGGATTGTTAGTTTCGTATCATAAGGAGAAAAATATAGTGGTGAGTACCTAAGAAGAGGTAAAGACATATGACAAGAAAAATAAAGTATATAAGTATAGAAATTAATGTGAGTCGGAACTGTAAGAAACGACAAAGTGCCCTTGAAACTAGAAAGGATGTGCTTCGGTGAAAGCTACGAAAACAATGAAATCATAAGAGCAGTGACAGTAATGGAAAGGACTAGTATGTTTGAGTATGGTTGAAACAGTGAGGACAGCGAAAAGAGTTAAGTGCTAAAGAAAGTGTGAAGATACATGAAAACAATTAGAGCCTATTATGGAAACAACTATAGATGTTTGGGAACGACATTGGATCAGAAAGACAGATGAAGATGAAAATGAGATGAAGTGAGACAGAAAAATTGTAATGTGGTCGTCTATTACCGATGAATTGGTGAAAGTGTAACCGTAAGCCGTGAAGAGGTTAAAGTATTGCGAATTGAAGGTCGTTGCACGATAAATGACAAGTGTAAAATGAGTATATGATGAACTACAGTGAGTGAAAAAGCAACAGTGGTTTAAGGAAACAGTGAAAGATATAATGAGTTAAGGGTTCAGATACCTGAAGTTATCAAGTTTGTAAAGGACTAAGTAATCATGGATACCACAGAAATGACATTTTCGATTACACCCCGTGTTACGGGACCGTTAAGATGTAATTTTGCGGACAAAATTCTAAAAGGTGGGGTGATTATAACACCTCACAATTCTAAAATAAGTAATTAAAGTGTTAAGTGAGAAATTAAGTGAAAGATTAGTGAAAATCCCAAAGAATAGGCCAAAATACAAAGAAAGGGCAAAACGGTAATTAGCCAACACGCAACCCTAGGAAGGAAAAAAATTGAGCAGGAGGTCTCAGATGATAAAAATAAGCCTGGAAATGGATTCAGAACGAAAAATTGAGTGGATAGGCAAGTTTCAGAAAAATCAGTGAATAGTGTTTTTCGCGGGTAAAAATACTGCAGTCAGATTGCACCGTAAAACGTGCCAGTGGAATTTTGAGCTCTAGGTTTCAAATATTGATTTTAAATGGTCCATAGAAATAGGAAATATGATTTCTGATAATATTTGAGGGATTTAAGTCAATTTGTGGAAGTTTGTCAACGGAGCGCGCTGTACCTTAAAGCAGTATTTTTCCGAACAACCGGAAAGCTCCAAATTTTTATCTGAGTGAGTAAAATTAAAGGATTTTGTTAAGATGAAAAATTATAATTTCTCATTAGGTTTTTAAATAGTGAATTTTAGTGATGACCGGAGGGAAATTCGGGTGAGTTTTAAATCACGTGGGATCCGGTACCCACTTAAAGTCAAATAAACAATTCTTAAACACTATTCCTCTCATTTCTTTCCCGTATTCTTCCTTCCCAACAGCCCCTCCCCCTTCCATTTTCGTTTTTTTTTGTTTCTTTGATTGATTTCTTCATAACTTCATCAATTCTTAACCGAATCGGACGATTCTTGTCTTGAAATTCGATGGAAATCATCATCCGAACACAACCCACTGATTAGTTTCCCTCAAAACCCTCTCTATTGTGAGAAAAAAGGCATATACAGCCACGAAATTTTTGGGAATTTTGTGATTTTGGGGTTGATTTCTTGAGCCATTGCTTGTGGAGTTCTAGGAGGAGTCTTGTGACGTAATTGTGGGTAAGTTTCAACACCTCTCATGGATTGATTTGAAGATTTATTTTTGAAATTGTTTATGCACCCTAAAGAGGGCTTGTTTGATTTGTGTTGTTAGAGAGCTCAAATGGAAAATGTCTATTAGATGATAATGTCTTAGAATGATGTATTAATGCTAGAAATGCAATGAAAATTTTAAGCGAAAAAAAGTGAATTTTAACTTAGAAAAAATTTAGTGCATGAAATGGATTTTTGAGTTTTGTGTTAATGTGTGGTATAGTGAATTGTAGTGTGATTGTATGATGATATAATAGGATGATATGAGGTGTGGAGTGGTTAAAATTGATGGAAATTCCTTGGATGTGAATTAGTGAGCAAATCGGCCTTTAGGCAAAAAGAGGTAAAATGATATTGTGTAAATTGCATGGATGATGTTTCATGCTTTAAATGGTAATTAGATGGGTTGTGTTGTGATTATAAAGTGGAAGAATCAATGAAAAATAATGAGTGGTATCATTTGGCATAAAAGAGCCTAGAGTGAAAGATTTAGCAAACGATGCGTAAAAGACGTAAAACGGAGAAACGACGATTGAATTATCCTTTTGGCAACCTATGGAAGTGTAATAAAATGAGAAAGAAAATTTAGAAAAATAAATCCCTAAATAACACTAATATGGCTGAACCACTTTGTGGGAAAAAGGGGGATTTTGGTGTTTTTACGTTTTGTCGTAATTTGACGTAAACTGACGGCTATACATGGTTGTATAGGTTGCCGTACGTGGATTTAAACCCGGAACAGTGAAACAGTGGACTGCCCTTGGTTTTGGATCAAGTGGATTGAGGTATGTGATGTGGTTTACACATATTATGTCGAAACTCATGAGTAGATTCAAAGTTCTAAGTGTGTGGAATGGTCCTCTGTGTAGGCGTTCCCTGTGAATCAAGCTGTAAGTGGAGTTCTGCGGAGCTCAGTGGAAGGAAAAAGAAAGGTAACCTCTTGGTACTGGGGCTTGTTCCCCTTTTGTGTTCCACCTTGCTAGTTGATGGCAATGGTAGGAAGTGTGTATGAGTAGTGTAGAACAGCATGAGCATGCATGTGCATTATCACAGTGGGTACTTATGTACCAGATCTCTGGCCAGTAGATATTTTTAGCCTTCGGGCAAGTGTTTCCGGACTGCCACTGGATAGGTCTCCGAGAGGGAGTTCCAGTTGACCCAGGGTCGTGGTGTGTTATCCGGATAGGAGCACACTAGGTTTGTCTCGGGTGTATATGGTTGGAAGGGGTACCTTGGTGGGTTGTTCTCTGAACACGCCAGGGGTAGTACCCATAGGCGTATAGCCGAGGACATGGCGTGGTATTGGTAGCTACCATCCCGCATGTCGTAGTTGTTTCTGATATTTCCCCCTTTCTCTAAATCCCTTGCTTTATCCCGTTTTATAACAGTGATGTTGTTTTATGTTATTTATATACATCGAAGTGAACCATTGGGCGGAGTTTTCTCCAGAACCTCTTGGTTACTGAGATATATCTGTATATCTCACCCCGTCTCGGGGCATTATTTCAGGGTGTACTAGTGGATATGGAGCAGCGGGCAAGAAGCCCGCATGAGGACGAGTGGAGCAGTGGTGTAGAGTTTAGCTATCATGTCATTTTAGTTTATGAATTTATTTGGCAAGTGAAGTGTAATATGTAAATAATTGTAGTTTGAAGTTAAAGTTGTAAATGTAAATGTAATCCAGTGTTGTAAGTGTACCAAGGATGTATGTAATATGATGGAAGGCCTTTAGGCCTATTATAGGTTTATGACTATCCGTATTATGTTTTATGCATGAAATTGAAAGTAAACTGTTTATGTTTTAAGTGTATAATGGATTGGGTTGTAAGTGCCCCAAGGCGTTTTTGGACCTTGTGTGTGCCACCCATTGGATTTTGCTGGATTTCAGGTGTATTAGTGGTGTTAAACAGGTTATGCAAATTTGGGGATTTTAGAAAATACAAAGGAAACTCTGGCGAATTTTCTGTAGAATTGGCAGTTTTTGGGTGAACTTTGGAGGAGCGTATCTCTCTCCATAGTGGTCCGATTGGGACGTACCATACGCCATTTTGAAGCTTAAGATGTCCCCTACGTTGTGTCAAAAGCTTAGGTTCATTGGTGGTGTGCGCAGCCCATGGGGGCTGTTGTCACACACTGCCCTGTTCTGTCCGGTTTTAGCTGGCAGATTTGAGGTGGTTTTGAGAAATTAATTCCCGCTTCGTTACTTGGCCAAATTAAGCATACGATATATCAAATCGAAGTTTGAGGTGTCTAGTTTATGGTATAAAAATTTGAGAGGCAGTGTCCTTGTGGTTAGGTGCAGTTTATTCCGTGAAGTTTGGACGTTTTAGGCTGTTTTGGAGTTGGTAGGCAATGTTGTTTGTCCATCTTCAAACGGCGATAACCGGAGCTCACGAGCTCGGAATCGAGTGTGTGATAGCTTGTTAGAAAGGTAAGTGAACAAGGAAAAAAGATAGCCTGGATTTTAAGTTTGGATTTTTATTTTGGGTTCGTAGAAAAACAAATTGGCAAATCCGGTTAAGTGGTAAAAACGTAAAAAGTGAGGAATTGGCTAAGTGGGTTTATGGGAACCCCTTAGTATCTTGTATGTGATAGAATAAAGGGTATAAATAATTAAGAAAGTCTTCCGCTAGTGTTTCAGTTATGATCACAGCTTTTTATTGTTACGCTTTTTATACTTTTATCGTTCGCGTAATAATCGGAAAAAGTTTATTCTCATTTTTATAAATGAATTGCTGTGATTGTAACTGCGCTTAATATCATAATTAATGTTAACAATACCGGTGTACAACGGGCTGTTACAGGCCCTACCAAAAATAAAAAAATATAGGAGATATAAGTGATCAAGAAAAGAGAAGTATTAGGAGATAAGTGATAAAATATTAAACCACAAGAAAATTCTCAAACTTTTCCCTTGTAATAATATTATTTTTTTAAAAGAAAAAAGCTTAAGTGTGGAACAATATGAAACGAAACAAGCTAATGTGGTACATGACACATGCAAATAAATGGTGTTCTGTTTAATGTCCACTGTAATTTGAAGTGGGAAAAATATGTCCAAATCTTTATTTCCTTCAACACTCAGAGTGTCTGTCATGTGCCTCTGATTCCTTCAACACATCAGCACTTGATCTTATCACTGAGCCTTCTTGCGAATCATCATTTGAACCAGTTCTCAATTCCAACAGGCAGTCACATACATCTCTCAACAGTTTCACAACAGAAAAATTTGGGTCAGTGATTTGATATGATTGCAAACATTTAGCCTCCATCATTTCTAGAAGTTGTTCTCGATTAGGCATTTGAAAATCTGGTCCCAAAAGAGCTGAGTTGCAGCTCAGAGAAATTTTTACCTCTTCCAGAGTTGATGAGGCTATCTCTACATTTGAAGTCACTTTTTCATTTGTGGATGGAGGAATATTTTCATCTGCATGTCCTTCATCTCTACTTTGTGATGATGCCACAGTGACATGGCCATCTTGCTTTCCAGCTGCACCATTCTTCATTGATGAGACCCTTACACTTTCTGATTCTTCAAAAAAAAATTAAAAAAAAATCATTAATCAATCTATTTATGAAAATGAAAGTTTGTTGGCAACACAATAACTAAAAGAAAAATAGCAACACAATAATTAAAAGAAAAATAAATGACACAAAAGTGACATTTTCTTTGGTTTTAGACAATGATAAGACCAATTCAGATGTGTATATACAAAATTTCAGTACTTTTGTAGTACTGAACACTCCCTACATAACCCACTACAATTAGAAAAATATAACTCACCTAACTGTATTTAGTCCACCGACAGCTTTAATGTTAATATCACACAAGTCCCACTTATTTCTAATTTTATTAAAGGAGCACGTACCACGCAAGTCCTGAAAATTTACTCTACATATGCAAGCAATGACCAACATAGAGCATCTTATGACAAACTTTCTGGAAACACAAAAATCAGTATAGACTTGTATATTGCATATGCCAATTAGAGCATATGGTGAGGCCACAGTGCCTCACTTCTACCAGTTGACAACTAACGTGATCCAATTATGCAAACACCATAAGAAAGATGCTGGCATTTTAAGGGGTAAAAAGAAACAATACTCAGGTTCAGTTTAACTAAAAAAAAAATTATAGCCAAAAAATTTATACATTGACTTCTTACTTCTTTTCAGGCACTGTGGCATTAAAGATTTTTCCTGTATTTTACTAAGAAAATATTTCCATCTAATCCACAATACTACCAAGCAAATACGGGACTAAATATTGAATTCATCAAAAGTTGACCATGCTTGGACTGTAGTTTGCAAACCCCAAACCTCAAGGTTTGGGGTGTGCAAACTGAGTTTCATCCACTTATAACATGTTTGGCAAAACCACGGCTGGATTGTGTTTGAACACGTCTTCAGGTATCAATCAATGGTTTGTTAGGCAGTAACAAAAATTGTTTCTTTTCTGATGGGTAAAACCATGGTTTACAAACTATAAACCAAACAAGCCAGTTACAACTAAGATGCCATGCCACTAAAAATGAAAGGTAGACAAAATGCATGAAACTTGTCATCGAGGAAAAGTCCATTGAATACCTGGAGGAATCACTGCAATGGGAGGGGGAACCTCATAATCAGGCAATTCATCAATAGGCTCATCCTTGGGTATGATCAGCGTATGAATACCAGGCATTCTGTTGTTTGGCAACAGAAACTTTCCAGTTTCAACTTTTGGTTCTTTAGATGGTCCTGAAGGGGATGCTCTTTCAGACATAAATCTTCTTTTCCTGCCGGTAACTTGTGAGGATGCAGGATGCTCTCCCCTGTCAACAATACCATCTCGTGTTGGAATTGGGAGTGCTTCAATCCTCCAATTTCCATCGGACGAGAATATTATCTTTTGAGACTGCTGTCTAGAACGACTCTCGGATGATGTGTTGTCTTCTAATTTTGGCTTTTTTAATGGAGGGGTAGCTGAGCTGGGGGCACTATTAGTCGGAGGATGCAAAGGCTGACTCTCTTGACCTCTTAAATGCAACCTTTTCCTTTTCAAATGTCGGGCTTCTTCAACATGCATCTGTTCTTCGTCGCCCTCCATCTCTTCTTCCTGGTTGTTTGGAAAGGCAGAAGTCATTTCAGCAGCTATAGACATTGAAAAAAGAAAGAAAGAAAGAAAGAAAGAAAGGCTGATTAACTCAGCCAACAAAAAATTATATGTGAGTATTATGTACATCAACTTTCTTGGTTTTCTTTTTCTGTTCTGGCACCTGTTAAATTATATCAGATAATCAAGTAAGTATTCAAAAGAGACACTCCGGGGAAAAAGGAAAAAGATAGAGAATAAAGTGGGAAATGCACCTTGTTTTCATCATCCTCAAATATAGCATCTGCCAGAGTTCTATAGTTCTCTTGCTCAATGAATTCCCAATTCATATCGTACAACTTCAGGAGTTTCTTTAATACTGGTTTCACTCTCCATTCACCAATCCCAATAACTGACATTGCACGGTAGGCCGCTACCACTCTTGGATGGGGTGCCATTTCTAATCAGCGAAGAGTTACTTTCACTATAGGCTCCCAAGTGTAAACCGCCCCTAACTTTCAAAGATTTCTGCGATGGGAAATACAATATATGATTTATGAGCAATTAAGCTACAAAACCTAAACATTGAAATATCAGTCACCCAAATTTTCAATAACAAAGCATATAAACCAAAATTCAGACAGACAACGATTAACAAAAGAAATTAAATGACAAAAAAAAAGCTTCCTATTTTGACATATAGATGTAATATCTTATTCCATCATCCTTTGTAAGAAAACTTTTTTGTAAGTAGTAGAATATAACCCTTCCTAGGAATTTTTGTTTACAATAAACTATCCAACAGCATCAATGAGTCAAAACTTGTCCATCATCATACTCTTTCTAGACTTAAAATTCAAAGCGAAAAACAAACAACATTAGATAGATAAATTTACAGCTGAATAGTTAGGGTAACAACTGCTCATATCATCTGGTGCATTTAGAAAGAGCTAAGACAAAGGAACAACGGGTGATTCAGGCTCCTCAAGCAATACGCGTTGAGTAAAAAGACAAAGCTTAGAAATTTAAGAGCTATAACTATAAGACACACACTCATTTCCCTGAGTGAAGTGAGTGAATGAACCCACAATTACACATAGAAATTTCCTAAAGTTAAGCTTTGAAAAATGATCACAGAACATGAATTTTTTACATGCGCTAGCAAGGAAAGTGAAAACCTCAAGAAGAACATGCAACGGAAAATTTGCACACAACATTGATCTTCCCCACCCAAAACCTGGAATCGACCCCAAACCACATTGAAAAAAATTAAAAAAAAAACACACACACACAGACAGACAACATATTTCACAGTAAAAAAAGAAAAATAAAAAAAGTTTGGACCTTGGAAAAAGCATAGGAAGAATACCTCAGAGAGAGAACAATATACTGAGGAAGCGTCACCAGCAAAACGATTTCAGGAGACCAACAACAGTGGAGAGAAATAACAAAAATCAGAAAAACACTGCGGTGAAGTATGGATTGTCTTGGGATAATTTCTAAGAGAGAGAGAGCATCATCTATAAGAGACCACACGTCTATAAAACTTAAGTACTTTCGCACGTTCTGATCTACATCGAAGACTATTTATAAGCTATAAAATTGACCAAAATAACTTCAGATATAACACCCTCATTACTTTATAACTGATATAACTGACTCATTACTTTATAACTGACATAACTGACTCATTAATATTTTAATTGACGTAACTGACTCATTAATAAAAAAACGGACATTTAAAATTTATCCCAACAATCAACGGTTATAATTTATTCGGAATTACACTTATTAATTAATCATTAATTGCCAATAAATGATAACCGTTGATTGGCGGAAATCAACGATTAGGATTTGATGTCAAATTTCAAAGTTTGACACCGGTATCAATGGATCCTATATATATGGGTAAAGTGTGTGTCATTTTAAAGGAGGTAAAATTATGTCATTTTAAGAGAGAGATAGATAAAAGAGGAGAGAGAGTTGACAAAAAAAAATATGTGGGTCCCACCTCTTTGTGAGAGTGAAAGGATATAAGTTGTGTCATTTAAAAGGATAAATACTTTTCCCTATATATATTTCATAACTCATAATCTTACATCAATCATATACCAAATCAAATCAATGATATTTGAGATTAAATATATCAGTAATTAATTAGGCCATATAACTTGGGATAGGATATTTTTACAATCAAATAATGTTATTACCAATGTTACGACCACATCTTAACCCTTGATTTCCGCCGATCAACGGTTATCATTTATTGCGAATTAGTAATTATTTAATAAGTTTGATTTGAAAAATAATAACCGTTGATTGGCGGAAATCAACGGTTAAGATGTGGCCGTAACATTGGTAATAACATTATTTGGTTGTCACAATATCCTATCCCATATAACATTTAAATATTAGAAATATTAATAATCAATTATAATATTAAAAGGATTTTGTTATAATTATAATATTAAGATTCTTGATAATAAGGGTTCGTTTTTTGTGCAGTTACTACATATAAGTAATCTGCAATAAACCACTAGGGTTAGCCAAATGGTGTGGGGTGTGTGTAGTATAGGGTGTTGTGCTCAATTCCTTGTAACCTCCAAAAAAAAATCTACAAGGAAAGCGAAAACCTCAAGAAGAACATGCACTGAAAAATTTGCACACAACATTGATCTTCCCCACCCAAAACCTGGAATCAACCCCAAACCACATTGAAAAAAATAAAAAATAAAAAACACACACCCACAGACCGACAACATATTTCACAGTAAAAAAAATGAAAAATAAAAAAAGTTTGGACCTCGAAAAAAGATTAGCTCAACATATCTACATCCTAAAATTCACACAAAACCTAGATCTCATAAATGCAATAAATCATCCATCAAATTCATAATATAAGAGCCTGTGTATTCGTTAACGGCCTTGGTTCCCTCATAAACGGCGTGTTTAGCCAATTTACCGGGAAGCAACAATGGCACCGCCGTATGGATCTCCCTCGATGTCATGGTTGGCTTCTTTTTGTAGCGAGCCGAACGCGATGCCTCCTGAGCGAACTTCTCCAAGATATCGTTGATGAAGCTGTTCATGATCCCCATGGCCTCGGGGGAAATGTCCATGTCAGGGTGAACCTGCTTCAGCACCTCCAAGATGTAATCATTGTAACTTTCAACGCTCTTCTTCTTCTTGTCGCTGCCACCTTCCTTCGAGATCTTCTTCTCGGCCTTCGGGTTTTTCTCTGCCTTTCCTGGATCCATGGATGAACTTCGAGATTCTTCTGTTGATCAGGCCAAAAAGAGCGTTCGCGCGAGCGAGTGTTAAAAGAAAGAATGCGATGTGTGATGAAGCGAAGAAAGTAGAAAAATATATGTAGTTACTACTCACTAGGAGCTCAATTCGCACGCGTTTCAACTTTCAATTATGGTGTTTTTTTTTTAATCAATTTTTATTCAATGGGCTACTTACCACGTAAGTGACGTAATGGGCTTTTTCTTGGGCCTTGGCTTGTTCTTCTTTCAAAGCCCAAAAACAAAGCAAAACAAAACAATTGTCTGGAAACAAATCAATGACCATGACCTTGGACCATGGAAAAAGCAGAGGAAGAGTTACTCAGAGTGAGAAAGCAATGTCATGAGGAAGCTTCACCAATCACCAGCTAAACGAGTTTCAGGAGTGAGACCGACACGGAGAGAAATAAGAAGAAAAAAAAATCATCAATGCCCTGTGGTTACTTTTGAAATCACTTAGGTCCATGTGTACTTTCATCATATATATATATATATATATATATATATATATATATATATATATATATATATATTGCAGGTTATATTTCCAAACTTTTTTGTTTACAAATTACATTATGTTCTCCGCAAAAATATAGTGTAATTTGTAAAAAAATTCAAAAAATTTATAAATGGATCATGTCCCTATATATATATGTGTGTAAAAGGGTATTTTTGTATCACATATATCCTGGAGTTTATTTTTTATTAAGCACAAATACGTATGTGATAAAAAAACACACGAATATAGATGAATATGAAACATATCAAAGGAATATTGATGAATTTTTCTAAAAAAATAAACCATTGTAGTGAATAAAATAAGGGTTTGCTTTTTCTATTAGATAGCTTATCTACATTGAGACCAAAACGACGTCATTTTGAGGTGGAAATTGAAATATTTTTGCAATTATATTTTGTTTTGGGTTATAATAGTCTTTTTTAATATAATTTTTTAACATAAAACAACGTCATTTTGGGAATAAATGTAAATAATTTATCTACGTTTACGATAGAAACATTAAAGCCGTAAAATAAAAGAAACAAAAAAAGAAAAAGAAAAAGAAAGTTAAGAGTATATACAGTAGAAGAAAAGTTTCTTACATTTTCGAGGGGAAAATAGGGCACAATAGTTAACTCTATAGCAGTATAGCTTTCAGTTTCACCTTCCCTATTTTTATTATTATTATTAGAGGAAGAAAAAAATGGTATGTGTTAAAAAGCAAGTAAAAACGGTCCTTCGTGAAAATTGATAAAAATGTTGCGTTTTATTATTTTGACCATTTTTAAAAACGCCGCGTTTTAAAACGTAAAAGCGATAAAAACTTATGTTTTTACCGTTTTGACCATTTTTATTTAAAACGAAATTAAAAAAAAAATTATGAAAAAAGAAATTAAAGAAAAACCCAACTTTTTCGTTTCCTTCAAATCATATGCACAGAACTAATTCAACCCAAAAGCTTAAGCTGGTGGGTGAGGGTTTTTTAATGGTTTATATTATTCTCTAACACGCCCCCTCACACGAGAGTCCATTGGGCTTGAAGGGTGGATAATGCACAGGCCCACCTACCTGTGCGAATAGAGAAATTCCACTTGACAGAAAGTGGGGGGCGGCGAGGATCGAACCCGGAACACAAGACTCTGATACCATGTAAAGAACCTTGGGATACACCACCCCAAAATCTTTTTGAATATTTTTGTTTATAATTATGTCTTATAAAGCTGCAATTCTATTATAAGTTATGTTATGAGAATCATTTTGTGTTTTTGGGTCATTGTGTGCATTGAAAAAGGTGAAATTATATCCTCATGAGTGATGATCCAAAATCTGCAGAGTGTATGAAGCAGTTAGAGCATATTGGTTATCCATTACTTGTTCGTTATCACTATTTATAATTTTAATATTTGGTTATCAAAAATAATTTTCCTTTTTAGATAGATAAGTGGCTCAACACATATGTTCATTATGTGATATTATCTTTACATGCATATATATAATTTTGTATCTTGACCTTAAGTATTAGAAAGTAGAAACTTTACGTTTCGTGATGTTTCTACGTTTTACGTTTCTATCACCCATTTCCGTTTCTACGTAAAGATTCGAGTTTGACAACATTGCTAATATGATCTCGTTTTTTGTTCTTTATAAAAAAAATACTTATATTACTCATTTTTTAGGAATTAAATTAGATCTTTATTAAATTTCTGATGATCATATTTTTAAAGAACTAGAATTGTTTAGAGAACAAAATTTGATCTTTTTCTGTAGGAGACGAAAGTGTGAATCGTATTTTTTTGTTAAGACCCAAAATGGGCTTTATTCTTATTATTATTATTTTCACCTATTTTCCCCTTTTTGGTATCCATTTTTTTGTGATTTTTTTTAAATAGTTTTAGTTTTTTTTTTTTTTTTACGAAGACCTTAACAAATGAGTTTTTTTTTCTTCTGAAAATCTATTTTTCTTTTAAATAGATTTCAAACAAGCTCTAAAGTTTCTCAAGAAAAAAAAATAAAGGGAATCAAGGGTGAGGAATGTTAACACTTTTTTTTTTTTTGGTAATCAAGAATGTTAACACTTTTACTGTTGTACACTTGAGTAAAGTGCAAAACCCTTCGTCTATCAAAAAAAAATGCAAAACCATTTCAAAATAATGATTTTCACACAGGTTTATATCTAATCTGTAACATCCCAAATATAATAACAATAATAATAATAATATTTAAAAAAAAAATCTTGGACCTCAAGCTTTTTTTGTTCTGCTTTCGTTCTGTGGAGTTCAAAATGGTAAAAAAGAAATTTTAATGGAAAAGTATATGTAATTTTAAAGTATGTAAAGTTGTGTTATTTTAAGAGAGAAAAAAAGATAGATAAAGGAGGAGAGAGTTGACAAAATAAAATAAAGATGTGGGTCTCATCTCTTTGTGGGAGTGAAAGGATATAAGTTGCGTCATTTAAAAAAAAACATTTTTTCCTTATTTTAATGTTGATTTTCAAATGTTTAATTTTAAAAAATTTGGTCCTTACTATTAAGGAGTCGGTGTCGGTCCTTACAATTTTCATTTATTTTGGATTTAGTTTATATAATTTCTACTCATTAACGTATTTGTTGTTATTTTTTATAAAATACTAGTTATTATTTTTTTTTTGGTGAAATAGTTATTATATTTTTAAAGTATCAAGGTATTAATTTTTGAACGACCAAAATATAACATTGTTGGGCATTAATACTAGTTTCTATTGCAAACAATCACTGTTGGGTAAACTTTATTTTTATTTAATATTTTGTTTTAAATTCTTAGATAAATTTCCTACCAAAACCTTTTTTTATATTTTAATATGTTTTATTTTAAGTAACATGAATGTATTTATATTTCAAAAATTATAAAATTTATCAATTCATTTTTATTGTAAGATTTTTGTGCAACCTATATAATAATATGATATGTTATTATTAGAACTATTTAAATTCTTAAATAATTATTTTGACATTTAAATTCAATTCAATGTCATTGAAATTTTTTTATTAACATTTACTAATATATTGACATATTTTTAAAAGATTTAGACTTCGAATTAGTAGATAAAATAGTCAAATTTCTCTAACAATTTGCTATTATATGATTGGATAATAATGCAAAAGTGTTTTACATAAAATATAATCAAAATTAAATCCTTATTTTTTTATTGATGTGATAAGCTATGATTGATTGATAAAATAAAAACAAGAATTACATATATGTTGAATATGGAAAGAGGAATTTGAACCTGATACCTCATTTTTGGTGGAAAGCTAGGTTAATGGCTTTTAGAAACAAGTTACAGGAAGAATCAACGAAAATTTATTGTAAAATTACTTAAAATAGTAGATAATTAAAATAATATACAAGAAAAATTGTCCACAAAATTAGACAGACTGGTAGAAAATAGAAATAATAATTATAGACTCTGACTCTCGGACATCAAATCAGGTTGGGTAAATTCACCAAAAAAAATATAAGAAAAAACATTTTTGGCCTAACATTTAAGGTTTAATTAAAGAGGTAGGTTATATTTATAAATTTTTTTGTTTACAAACTCTTACAAATTTTTTTGTTTATAAACTCTTCCAAATTTCCTATAAAAGGAGATTAATAAACCCCATTAAAGTTACCTGCATTTTTTAATGCTTACTATTTTTCTTAATTCTGGCAAATAAGGGCACGGTGTTAACTCTAGCTTCCACCATCCCTTACTCTTTTTATTATTTTGAGTTACCGCGGACCCCACTACTAAGAGTCACCTAATTGCATTTACTTTTATTGTTTCTTTATTAGTAATGTTTAATTTAATTCTTTTTAATTTTAATTTTAATAAAAGAATGTTACTGTATGAGCGTGTATTGTATAAAGAGCATTGCTTTCACAAATATATTTTTTAGAGAAAAATATCAAATTATTAATATAGCATTTTCCAACTGCTTAAGTTTTTAGGTTAAGTTAATTTTTTTTATATGATATCATAGCTTTAGTGTCATGGGTTCGATTCTCTTCACTGCTATTTAATTAATAATCAATTAAACCTTATGAAATTTCTTAGTGCAAGTAAAGTAGGTGTGTCTATGTCTATCAAAAAAAAAAGTAAGTGTGTCTATGTATTGTCCGCCTTTCAATTCCAGTGGGAGTCGTGTTAGAAAAATATAAAATCATTAACGTAGTCTCATTTAACAACTTAAGCTTTTAGGTTAAATTAATTTTTCAGTAAGGTGTTTAGTTCCGCGGACTGATCCCCGCATAATTGATTTTATATTTTTTTTAAAAAAAATTAATGACTTTCATGAATCTTCCATGAGGAACTCATTAAAATTATTATAAGAGTTGAGGGCTTCGGATAAATGAGATTGCGTCACGTGTCACGATTCATGAATTCCTAAAGACACCATATGAAACTTGAAACGGGAAATAAAAAAATACAAAAAAATAATGTGTTCCCCAAGCAGGTCTCGTGGAAGTTATTACTAAAATTGAAGAAAGTGAGAAACAGACAGCGGAACTATAAACCCTCTACCGAAAAAATATCTTTGGGGGCATACCAAGCATGTAAAATGCATATTGTAACACCCCTCAAATGGTTCAAATTACTTCTCATTTGTATCTCTTGTAAAAGTAGTAGCAGTTTTGATGGCTCCGGGTTTACTAATTAAGGAAAATTTTAATATGATTTGCATTAAAATCATTTAATTATTTGTAAAAAAAATTATCACTTATATTGTTGTGTGTGTTTTTTTTTTTTTTTACCAAGTCCACTTTTGACACTGTTAAATACTGTGCTTATATATTTATTTTGCCCCTACCAAAAATAAAAAAATATAGGAGATATAAGTGATCAAGAAAAGAGAAGTATTAGGAGATAAGTGATAAAATATTAAACCACAAGAAAATTCTCAAACTTTTCCCTTGTAATAATATTATTTTTTTTAAAAGAAAAAAGCTTAAGTGTGGAACAATATGAAACGAAACAAGCTAATGTGGTACATGACACATGCAAATAAATGGTGTTCTGTTTAATGTCCACTGTAATTTGAAGTGGGAAAAATATGTCCAAATCTTTATTTCCTTCAACACTCAGAGTGTCTGTCATGTGCCTCTGATTCCTTCAACACATCAGCACTTGATCTTATCACTGAGCCTTCTTGCGAATCATCATTTGAACCAGTTCTCAATTCCAACAGGCAGTCACATACATCTCTCAACAGTTTCACAACAGAAAAATTTGGGTCAGTGATTTGATATGATTGCAAACATTTAGCCTCCATCATTTCTAGAAGTTGTTCTCGATTAGGCATTTGAAAATCTGGTCCCAAAAGAGCTGAGTTGCAGCTCAGAGAAATTTTTACCTCTTCCAGAGTTGATGAGGCTATCTCTACATTTGAAGTCACTTTTTCATTTGTGGATGGAGGAATATTTTCATCTGCATGTCCTTCATCTCTACTTTGTGATGATGCCACAGTGACATGGCCATCTTGCTTTCCAGCTGCACCATTCTTCATTGATGAGACCCTTACACTTTCTGATTCTTCAAAAAAAAATTAAAAAAAAAATCATTAATCAATCTATTTATGAAAATGAAAGTTTGTTGGCAACACAATAACTAAAAGAAAAATAGCAACACAATAATTAAAAGAAAAATAAATGACACAAAAGTGACATTTTCTTTGGTTTTAGACAATGATAAGACCAATTCAGATGTGTATATACAAAATTTCAGTACTTTTGTAGTACTGAACACTCCCTACATAACCCACTACAATTAGAAAAATATAACTCACCTAACTGTATTTAGTCCACCGACAGCTTTAATGTTAATATCACACAAGTCCCACTTATTTCTAATTTTATTAAAGGAGCACGTACCACGCAAGTCCTGAAAATTTACTCTACATATGCAAGCAATGACCAACATAGAGCATCTTATGACAAACTTTCTGGAAACACAAAAATCAGTATAGACTTGTATATTGCATATGCCAATTAGAGCATATGGTGAGGCCACAGTGCCTCACTTCTACCAGTTGACAACTAACGTGATCCAATTATGCAAACACCATAAGAAAGATGCTGGCATTTTAAGGGGTAAAAAGAAACAATACTCAGGTTCAGTTTAACTAAAAAAAAAATTATAGCCAAAGCAAAATTTATACATTGACTTCTTACTTCTTTTCAGGCACTGTGGCATTAAAGATTTTTCCTGTATTTTACTAAAAAAATATTTCCATCTAATCCACAATACTACCAAGCAAATACGGCACTAAATATTGAATTCATCAAAAGTTGACCATGCTTGGACTGTAGTTTGCAAACCCCAAACCTCAAGGTTTGGGGTGTGCAAACTGAGTTTCATCCACTTATAACATGTTTGGCAAAACCACGGCTGGATTGTGTTTGAACACGTCTTCAGGTATCAATCAATGGTTTGTAAGGCAGTAACAAAAATTGTTTCTTTTCTGATGGGTAAAACCATGGTTTACAAACTATAAACCAAACAAGCCAGTTACAACTAAGATGCCATGCCACTAAAAACGAAAGGTAGACAAAATGCATGAAACTTGTCATCGAGGAAAAGTCCATTGAATACCTGGAGGAATCACTGCAATGGGAGGGGGAACCTCATAATCAGGCAATTCATCAATAGGCTCATCCTTGGGTATGATCAGATCAGTATGAATACCAGGCATTCTGTTGTTTGGCAACAGAAACTTTCCAGTTTCAACTTTTGGTTCTTTAGATGGTCCTGAAGGGGATGCTCTTTCAGACATAAATCTTCTTTTCCTGCCGGTAACTTGTGAGGATGCAGGATGCTCTCCCCTGTCAACAATACCATCTCGTGTTGGAATTGGGAGTGCTTCAATCCTCCAATTTCCATCGGACGAGAATATTATCTTTTGAGACTGCTGTCTAGAACGACTCTCGGATGATGTGTTGTCTTCTAATTTTGGCTTTTTTAATGGAGGGGTAGCTGAGCTGGGGGCACTATTAGTCGGAGGATGCAAAGGCTGACTCTCTTGACCTCTTAAATGCAACCTTTTCCTTTTCAAATGTCGGGCTTCTTCAACATGCATCTGTTCTTCGTCGCCCTCCATCTCTTCTTCCTGGTTGTTTGGAAAGGCAGAAGTCATTTCAGCAGCTATAGACATTGAAAAAAGAAAGAAAGAAAGAAAGAAAGAAAGAAAGAAAGGCTGATTAACTCAGCCAACAAAAAATTATATGTGAGTATTATGTACATCAACTTTCTTGGTTTTCTTTTTCTGTTCTGGCACCTGTTAAATTATATCAGATAATCAAGTAAGTATTCAAAAGAGACACTCCGGGGAAAAAGGAAAAAGATAGAGAATAAAGTGGGAAATGCACCTTGTTTTCATCATCCTCAAATATAGCATCTGCCAGAGTTCTATAGTTCTCTTGCTCAATGAATTCCCAATTCATATCGTACAACTTCAGGAGTTTCTTTAATACTGGTTTCACTCTCCATTCACCAATCCCAATAACTGACATTGCACGGTAGGCCGCTACCACTCTTGGATGGGGTGCCATTTCTAATCAGCGAAGAGTTACTTTCACTATAGGCTCCCAAGTGTAAAACGCCCCTAACTTTCAAAGATTTCTGCGATGGGAAATACAATATATGATTTATGAGCAATTAAGCTACAAAACCTAAACATTGAAATATCAGTCACCCAAATTTTCAATAACAAAGCATATAAACCAAAATTCAGACAGACAACGATTAACAAAAGAAATTAAATGACAAAAAAAAAGCTTCCTATTTTGACATATAGATGTAATATCTTATTCCATCATCCTTTGTAAGAAAACTTTTTTGTAAGTAGTAGAATATAACCCTTCCTAGGCATTTTTGTTTACAATAAACTATCCAACAGCATCAATGAGTCAAAACTTGTCCATCATCATACTCTTTCTAGACTTAAAATTCAAAGCGAAAAACAAACAACATTAGATAGATAAATTTACAGCTGAATAGTTAGGGTAACAACTGCTCATATCATCTGGTGCATTTAGAAAGAGCTAAGACAAAGGAACAACGGGTGATTCAGGCTCCTCAAGCAATACGCGTTGAGTAAAAAGACAAAGCTTAGAAATTTAAGAGCTATAACTATAAGACACACACTCATTTCCCTGAGTGAAGTGAGTGAATGAACCCACAATTACACATAGAAATTTCCTAAAGTTAAGCTTTGAAAAATGATCACAGAACATGAATTTTTTACATGCGCTAGCAAGGAAAGTGAAAACCTCAAGAAGAACATGCAACGGAAAATTTGCACACAACATTGATCTTCCCCACCCAAAACCTGGAATCGACCCCAAACCACATTGAAAAAAATTAAAAAAAAAACACACACACACACAGACAGACAACATATTTCACAGTAAAAAAAGAAAAATAAAAAATGTTTGGACCTTGGAAAAAGCATAGGAAGAATACCTCAGAGAGAGAACAATATACTGAGGAAGCGTCACCAGCAAAACGATTTCAGGAGACCAACAACAGTGGAGAGAAATAACAAAAATCAGAAAAACACTGCGGTGAAGTATGGATTGTCTTGGGATAATTTCTAAGAGAGAGAGAGCATCATCTATAAGAGACCACACGTCTATAAAACTTAAGTACTTTCGCACGTTCTCTTGATCTACATCGAAGACTATTTATAAGCTATAAAATTGACCAAAATAACTTCAGATATAACACCCTCATTACTTTATAACTGATATAACTGACTCATTACTTTATAACTGACATAACTGATTCATTAATATTTTAATTGACGTAACTGACTCATTAATAAAAAAACGGACATTTAAAATTTATCCCAACAATCAACGGTTATAGTTTATTTGGAATTACACTTATTAATTAATCATTAATTGCCAATAAATGATAACCGTTGATTGGCGGAAATCAACGATTAGGATTTGATGTCAAATTTCAAAGTTTGACACCGGTATCAATGGATCCTATATATATGGGTAAAGTGTGTGTCATTTTAAAGGAGGTAAAATTATGTCATTTTAAGAGAGAGATAGATAAAAGAGGAGAGAGAGTTGACAAAAAAAAATATGTGGGTCCCACCTCTTTGTGAGAGTGAAAGGATATAAGTTGTGTCATTTAAAAGGATAAATATTTTTCCCTATATATATTTCATAACTCATAATCTTACATCAATCATATACCAAATCAAATCAATGATATTTGAGATTAAATATATCAGTAATTAATTAGGCCATATAACTTGGGATAGGATATTTTTACAATCAAATAATGTTACTACCAATGTTACGACCACATCTTAACCCTTGATTTCCGCCGATCAACGGTTATCATTTATTGCGAATTAGTAATTATTTAATAAGTTTGATTTGAAAAATGATAACCGTTGATTGGCGGAAATCAACGGTTAAGATGTGGCCGTAACATTGGTAGTAACATTATTTGGTTGTCACAATATCCTATCCCATATAACATTTAAATATTAGAAATATTAATAATCAATTATAATATTAAAAGGATTTTGTTATAATTATAATATTAAGATTCTTGATAATAAGGGTTCGTTTTTTGTGCAGTTACTACATATAAGTAATCTGCAATAAACCACTAGGGTTAGCCAAATGGTGTGGGGTGTGTGTAGTATAGGTTGTTGTGCTCAATTCCTTGTAACCTCCAAAAAAAAATCTACAAGGAAAGCGAAAACCTCAAGAAGAACATGCACCGAAAAATTTGCACACAACATTGATCTTCCCCACCCAAAACCTGGAATCGACCCCAAACCACATTGAAAAAAATAAAAAATAAAAAACACACACCCACAGACAACATATTTCACAGTAAAAAAATGAAAAATAAAAAAAGTTTGGACCTCGAAAAAAGATTAGCTCAACATATCTACATCCTAAAATTCACACAAAACCTAGATCTCATAAATGCAATAAATCATCCATCAAATTCGTAATATAAGAGCCTGTGTATTCGTTAACGGCCTTGGTTCCCTCATAAACGGCGTGTTTAGCCAATTTACCGGGAAGCAACAATGGCACCGCCGTATGGATCTCCCTCGATGTCATGGTTGGCTTCTTTTTGTAGCGAGCCGAACGCGATGCCTCCTGAGCGAACTTCTCCAAGATATCGTTGATGAAGCTGTTCATGATCCCCATGGCCTCGGGGGAAATGTCCATGTCAGGGTGAACCTGCTTCAGCACCTCCAAGATGTAATCATTGTAACTTTCAACGCTCTTCTTCTTCTTGTCGCTGCCACCTTCCTTCGAGATCTTCTTCTCGGCCTTCGGGTTTTTCTCTGCCTTTCCTGGATCCATGGATGAACTTCGAGATTCTTCTGTTGATCAGGCCAAAAAGAGCGTTCGCGCGAGCGAGTGTTAAAAGAAAGAATGCGATGTGTGATGAAGCGAAGAAAGTAGAAAAATATATGTAGTTACTACTCACTAGGAGCTCAATTCGCACGCGTTTCAACTTTCAATTATGGTGTTTTTTTTTTAGTCAATTTTTATTCAATGGGCTACTTACCACGTAATGGGCTTTTTCTTGGGCCTTGGCTTGTTCTTCTTTCAAAGCCCAAAAACAAAGCAAAACAAAACAATTGTCTAGAAACAAATCAATGAGCATGGCCAAATTCTAAGGGGTATATTTGATTGAGATTTTAAAACATTTTTAATGGATTGTTTTTGGACAAAAAAAAATTCGTTGGTATTTGATTAGAATTTTAATGGTTTGAAAAAAAGTCACGTTATATTCGATTAGGATTTTAAAGGATTATTTTAGGGCTTTTTGACCCTTTAACCCTTTATTAATTAATTAATAACCATTTTGTCCCTTATTCAAAATTATCTACCAATCTGCCTCTCTTCAATCGATTCACTTGAAGATTTAATCGATTAAATGGTCAAAACTGAAAAAAATTGTTGACTTGAAGATTTAATCGATTAAATCTTCAATTTAATGTAATAGGAGTTGCTTGCGATTTGTATTTAATTGAAGCTGATTGCATTTTATATTTAATAGAAGTTGATTGCGTTTTGTATTTAATAGGACGCAATTAGCTCCTATTAAATACAAATCGCAATCAACTCCTATTATATTAAATTCAAAATTCAAAATTAAAATACCTCCAATATTGTGTTTGTCTCATTCAATCAATGTTTTCGCGCTCATTTGGGATATTTAATCAATTAAATATAAGTTTTAATCGATTAAATCAATTAAGAAGGATATTTAATCGATTAAATCATCAAGTCAACCATTTTTGTCAGTTTTGACCATTTAATCGATTAAATCTTCGAGTTAATCGATTAAAGAGGGGCAGATTGATAGATAGTTTTGGATAAGGGACAAAATGGTTATTAATTAATTAATAAAGGGCAAAAGGGTCAAAAAGCCATTATTTTAGAATCCGTCCAAATTCGTTGGTATTCAATACGGATTTTAAACAATGGACACAATCTCATGATAATTAAAAATTCGACGATTTTAATGGATTTTTTATTGATGTGGATTTCGTGAGACTTTTTAGTGAAACAAATAAATAGGATGTCTCTCTCACAATCTCACCCCAACCCCTAGGATTTCTTGAGATTATTTTATTGCAGTGTTTTTTTCTTCCTTTGGCAGGTTGACTGCTCGAAATTGAGTTCCGCCATACGAGCTTCGCTAAAAAAAGAGAGAGCATATTTTTGAGCGATTTTCATCACAAAACAACCCACAAAAAAGAAACCAACGAGATTTTAATATAATCTATATAAAAAAAATATTTTTGAGCCATTTTTTGAGAAATTTTGGAACTTTAAAAAGTGATTTTTCAAGTTATGGGTCGCGGTTTTTTCTTGGCACAAAAACGTGTGATTTTTGTATTAAAAATAACATAAAACAGTGAAAAAATAACAGGGGAACTAAAACCCTCAAACCAATTTTCCTTTTACATCAATGAAACAATATCAATTTAAAGAAAGATTGAAACTTTCATAATATGAACCCTATATTTCGTAATAATACATTCATGAACGAAATTCCTACACTATAGGAAACAATTTAAAACAATTTTTGCATCAATAGATAACTAAAAGCTTGTTTTTCAAAAGCCCCAAAGCAATTTAAGGTTTCAATGTATCCATTGAAAAAAATTTGAATTTTTTTCTAAACTTTCATGTAATTTTAAACCCAAAATTTTAGATTTGAAATTTTCTTAGAGTATTCAATGAAAATATGCATATGATATATGGTTAGAAAATTTCAAAAACCCCAAGGCTTTCAAGATCAATTGCAAAAAATTCCAAACGAAATTTTATCATTAACTTTAGGTTCTATATGCAAATTTAGAATTATTTTAATAATTAAAAAATGGGTTTTAAAATCATATATGCATAGTTTTGATACCAAATGAATAAGATAATTTTCAACCCATTGATCAAACCCAAGAGCATGCACGAGAAAATGTTAATGCATGGAGGACTAGTATAACTTTAGATATGTGAAGAGTTGTTACTTAATAATTTTGAATGTTTGTTAAAAATTATATTATGTTTTACTGATTGAGAAAATTATATTAGGTTTTACTTTTTTTATTAATTTTATTGTATTTCTTTGTTATTTTTTTATTGACTCTTATAATTTTGAATGTTTGTTAAAAA
>JAVKPL010013401.1:0-75019 GCA_032173675.1 Gastrolobium villosum | reverse complement strand
AAAATTTACGGGGTATAAGACAAAGGTAATAAAGACTATTTAAACAATGTACCAGAATAAACAAGACGAAGATGAACTTCAAAATGTAACTGAGGAATCAATTGCATTGTCAACCCAAGTTTTAATCAAAACAACTAACAATAATTGAATTCCTCTTGAAATCTGGAACAAGTAAACAGTCACCCAAAACCATAGTCTTATAAATAACTTGTCCTACTGCAAATGCAGACACAAGTTCCCATTTTTAAGCTTAAAATATCTATGTCCATTGCTGACAGGTATGCCATGTTTGAACTATTGCAAAGAGTAACAAACATAATCAGTGATTCCTGAATCAAAAATTCATTCACTGATCAGGCCTTGATATGCCCATGTCTGGTTCTTTTCATCACCTTTGGGCAATTTTTCTTTCAGTCTGCTCTTGAAGCACCTGCCTTGCGGCTTCTTCATAGCAACTGGTTTGACAACTGATCACCAAGTTATTTTGTTCTTGTTACCACCCTTGGTTTTCCCTTGGATTTAACAAGACTTTTAGCAAAACCTGCACCGACTGCATTCTGTCTAGCAGAGCTGCTAGACGCAGCAAACATGTCATTAAGAGTCTGAAGCATTTCTACTCCACTCTTAATCATGTACACTTACTTCTGCAAGTATTTAGAAATACTTACAATAATATAGCAGCGAACTACCATATCTGCCCTTTCCCGATCTGAGAAATGCATCTTAGTTTCCTTAGACGCATCCTCTACAGGTTGCTATGGCCATCGCATTGTCAGGACAAATTTTAGCTTCCATGTTTTAGTACAATATCAAAAATTTGCTTTTCACTTATTCATAGTTGGTACCATCTAGTGGTTTTTGACTCAAAACCATTTCTAAGATATTTTCTTAAAAACATATAAAGCACCCAATTACAAATAAATAATGCAATAAACAAATGAAGTGCAAGTAGATTCTCATAACTACTCTTGTTTATTGTTAACAATCCTTCAATTTATCTTTACGAGGCTTACGATGGGCAAGTCACTTGTAAAAATCAAAATTGTTATTTAGGCCTTCAGTGCCATTGCCAGAGCCTCGATGGGAGGGTTAGCAATTTTACCAAAGTTGAATGTAATTAACCATTGTTTAATTTCAAAATTATCCTTAGTGTCTAAGCATTGCCAACGATGGGTCGTACAATACTTTACTAAAATTTTGAAATTATTAAGATTTAATCTAGTGAAATCTGATTATCCTTATCCGATGGGGCTTCAGCGATAACCATTTCACTAATAAACCCACAAATGGAGCCCCCAGGTTTTAAAATTAATTAATTTTTAAAACCTTCACCCATTCAACATTTTTGTTTGAGGATTTTCATAAGCCCTGTCGAATTCATTGTTTAATTTCAAAATTATCTTTAATAACTTTGTATTAAAGACGACGGGCCGTACAATACTTTATTAAAATTTTGAAATTATTAAGGCCCAACAAAATCCAATCATGCTTATCCGTTGGGGCCTCACATGATTATTTTATTGATAGGCCCACAATGCGCCTGGAGGTTAAATTAATTTCTTAATTTAAATCTCCTCCCATAACAATTTTAGGTCAAATTTAATAAAATCCAATCATGCTTATCCGATGGGGCTTCGCATGATTATTTTATTAATTGTCCTATATTGCACTTGAAGGTTAAATTAATTTCTTAATTTAAATCTCCTTCCATTTAACATAAGCATTATTTTCTAATTTCCAAGAATTATTTAATTGAGAGTATCCTTTGTTTGATTTCAAAAACTATGTCAGCAAGAGCGCCGATGAACGTGCATCACTTAGCTTATCTGAATTTTGAAATCATTTAGGTCCTAAAATCCAGTCACTTTACGTCAGCGTGTGCTCCACACAATCATGATACATGAATGTTGTATGCAACGTGTGTTATTCCATGACCATTTCAGAAAACCCACAAATTACTCGCAAAATAAACTATTCTCTTAGGAAATTTACTTTAATTATTTTTCTAGATTTAAATCATCCAAATAGCTGATTTAATTATTAATCTAGATTGCAACAATCATAATAATTATCATTTATTATGATGATTTGAAATCAAAATAATTTCCATAATGATTATTTGTCTTGACGTTAATTACCCAAAATTAACCAATTCCATTATTAATCTAGATTTTTTAACAAAAATCATAATAATTATTAATTAATTTTTGAGGATAATTTAAAATCAAAATAATACCATAATAACTATCATACTAGTCGCAGAAGACATAATAGCTATTATGCTCATGTAATCATACAAGTTATGAATAACAAAAATAAAAAATGTTACAACCTTGGAATTCGACTTTCGCCTAGCCCATAGTATCTGTCTCAAGCCCCTTTAGGGTTTCCATGGGCCCAAAAGCCTAAAGACTCAATCCTTTGGCGAGAAACCCTAGGATGCAAAAGAAGAACCCTAGCCGTCAGGTCTGCTGCGCCGTCACCCAAAGTCAACTCAAGCCTAAACTCCAGGGGAAGGACCGCCACATAGAAATTAGTGCACCGCCGCAGGAACCACCCAAAAAGGTGGCCGGACGCTCCCGCACTCTCCATTTCTTTGCCGGAGAGTGGCGGCCACTCTCAGCCGCTTGTGGCGGTGAGTGGCAGCACGTTAGAGATCCGATGGCGGTGATCCACCCACTGTTGCGTTCTTCTTTCCGTCCTCTTTCCAACCATATATAGATCGCCCCATTCTGAGATCGGTAAGTCCTCGAAAAGTCTCCGACAGTGCTGACTGCGCATCTTCCTCGCGGTTTCTCGATCTTGAATTTTTACAAAATATTGAAAAATACACAAAAATTCCGAAAAATTAAAAAACAGAATGGAGGAAACCTAATCATATGGGATTAGCCTCCTTGTTACAGATCGAGGAATACACGAGAGACCCTAACCATGGATTAAAGCATTTTTACCGATTAAAATTTAAACTTTTATGAAAATGAATTATAAAATACACGCAGGATTCATACCATAATCCTAGAACCCTAGGTGCCATATTTCAAGAAGCAAAACTAATTACATGATCAGTGAAACTAGATTCACATACCAATGTACAACCTGGCTCTGATACCAATTGTAGGAACTATTGGATTTATGCGGAAGTGATTTAGGACCTAGTACATTTGTATGCTTACCGAATCATCATAGTTTCACGATTACCTCTTGGTGCGCAGATCTCGTGTAGAATCTTCCCTTATATGATTCCTCTTCACGAACTGTTCACCTCAACGCTGCAGCATGAACAAATCCCTTGATGCTGGACTGTGGCAGATCTTCCAGACTATGACTCAAGGGGGAACGGGAAGTGTGTGGGCACTCTCTCACTTTCAGGGAGATGACCATCCATCAGCCCTCTGCAACCACCAAGGGATCAACCTCCTCATGGCTGATGGCTGGAAGTGAAGTATATGTACGGGTTCCAAGAAACCCTAACCCTAATCAGAATGGGCCTAAGGTTTCTTGGACTCTTCTTACACACTATGCCTTATTGGGCTTTAGTGAAAGAGCAAAACCCAACACAAACATCCCTTTAACTCAGGTGTTTGTTGGATAAACATCATTCCTTCATTCTTTTCTCATTTTCTCTTTCCCCCTCGATGTTTTAAGAGAATGTAAAAACTATGTTGTTGGGACTCAGGATATCTCTTCCGCCCCAAATAGATTAAAGAACGAATGTCTTGCGAAGAAGTGTGTTTGATACCTTGTTTTTATCATGCAAGTCTTTGAAGCTCAAAAGACATTCATTGTTTACATGAATAGCCAAAATCAGCCAAACCAAAGGCTTTTATATAGGCACCTTGTAATGAATTTGATTTCATTATAACATATTTAAAGATATTATTTTTAAAAAGTTTCTTCACAAAATTCTTCGTATGAATTTCTAAAACAAGCCAAAATAAAACTTATGCCAAATCAACACCGATGAAAGATGCAGACCACTTGTAAATTGTAGTCTATTACTTTGATGTTTTAATTGGAACTACAAAATAAGCATGATAACTTTCATTTATGATGAGAGAAAAGTGAGTGCAAGAAAAATGATAATTGCGATGACAATTATTATGGAAGTTATATTCCCGCTAGCAAACATTGTTCAGTGTCAATAAAATATTACTTTTATCAAGTTTGATGCATAAAAGAATAAATAATCTAATACAACACATAAAATAAAGAAACCGTTGAAGCGTGTTCAAAGGGAAGGAAGACAGCAGAAAACTAAAAGAATGATTCAAATAATTCTGAATTCAACAAAACTTATGAATTTACTAAGAGTTTCACGGAGCTTTACATTGTTGTACTACTTGTAAAACAGAACAAACTGATTGAATTAAAGAGAGAATAAGGAGTACAATTCCAGCAATGGAAGCCATGGTTTGCCAAGGAGTTTTGCAATAATCATGCCTCAAAGTGGCCTTCAATTGATGCCAAGGATCTGCACAAAAAGCATTCATGTCTTTGCAGATTTGAAAATAATTGGAATTGAATTTTGAAAGCGTGATATTTGTTAATAGACTATTAAACAGGTTAGCAACCGAATCACTATTCCCCAACCAGTTAATCAGTATTTTCTTTCGAACCAGTATATCCACATCTTTGCTTGTGTTTATAAGGAATTCCAAAATAAAAACATAGTCCATAATATACGACTCTTTAGGATAGAGACATTGTTCCAAAGCCAACAAATTGCGATACAAAATCTCTGTCCTATCCATTACTTCTAGCTTTGGGATTTCAAGAATCCTTCCTGAAAATCTCAGGTCTAATAAGTAGTTGCTTTCGGTATTTACTTTAAACCTCACACCTGCTTCTAACAACTCAATTGCACTAGGAAGATGTACCTTTGATGCAGTAAGTATCCTAGGCGGTCGATGATGTGGCAAGAGAAACATTCTTATTAGATCTGTGAAGTGTCTTATGCTTACATTATCATAAGCCAAGTTGGTTCTATTGTAATAGGCAAAAAAGGCAAATGTAAGCCTAGGAAATGAAGGGTTGGATCCAGACCTAAAGGATAGATTGAACAGGTCATCAAGGACAAAAAAAGGAACCTGGTTCTCAAGTAAAAACAAATCTTTATTTATATCATCTGCCATCTTAGGGTTTGTAATAAAGGTCTGATCCTCTGGCCATTCATCATAATAGGTTCTCCAAAATAGCTCAATTATAAAACCAGAATCTATTAAGATCATCTTCACAAGTTTCTCCTGACTAAGATCAAGGGTATCAGAATAACAAGAACGAAATTTCGGTTCAATCTCTTCTATATAGCGAATCAATCTATCCAAACTTGCCTCTGCTCGTTGAAGAAATGATTTGCAATAAATGAGCTTGTGTCTTTCCATATTTTGGAGGTGTGGATGGCGTTGGTGATGCAAAGGGCCAATAGAAACAACCGTAGGGGTATAGGCTTCTTCGTTCAGTTTGCGAATATCAAAGGGTACCCTGTAAATGCAACAGTCACTAGTCATTGGTGGCTCTACCTGATCCAGCATGGCTTGGAAGTCATTCACAACTTCGTTGTGGTTCATGCTTGTCATCTAAATAACCAAGGAAAAGAAAGAAAGAAAAGACTTTTAAGAGTAAAAAAAAAAAGAAACCAAGCAAGAAAACGAAGAAACCTGTGAATATACTTACATGGAGGAGAATTATGATAGATAATGCCTAATTCCTTCGTTAGAGTCAAAATTTTCAAGTCTTTGTAGCGAAAAGTGTTGCAGTTTGCTTTTCCTGTTTATCTGCTCGAGGGGAATCAGAGTGGCCTCACAAGTCACAACCACATAGCAGTACCAAGTTGAATGCCCCTCACTCACTAATGTAAGAGAGTTTATTGTGGAGCTGGACACCATTTTTTATGTGGTCCCTTAATGTAAATGTGAGGGTAAAATTATAAAAGAAGAAAAACAATTGGGATAAAAAGGAAAGGAAAAAATCAGAGTTGTGAGAGGTTGCACTAAATCATTGGTGGTCCTGCAGCATAGAAAATATTTCCCACTAATCTACGTGATTCCTATAAGAAAATGACTAATATCCCACGATGCCGGGGTCCACTCTAAGCGAAGACCGGTCCTTCATGACTAGAGGACAAAATCACGTGCATAATGTTTGCTAGAGCTACCACACTAACACAGTCAAACAATAACAGAATATATAATATGAGTTTTATAATTCTCATTCAATATCATAATTCAAATTTTCCTACACACCCTTCAATTTTCGTGATGACATGGGTCCTACATATAATTTTTTCTAACAAATGGTTCCCACATACTTTTTATCTCTACAACATGAGATTTCAATTCACCTTCAACATGAGAATTATAAAACTCATATAATATACAAGCTGACAGCAGCATACTATCCACGACTTGACTATACTAATTTGAATCTTCTCTGGTCGAGTTCGTTTTCGGTGCATCCTAGGGTAAAATATATTTTTGCCAAAATAAAAATAAAAATAAAAAATATAGATGAAAATAACAATAAAAGCGAAAGTAGGATAAAAATGTTATTTTTTGCCATATTTAAGGTAGGACGAGGGTATCAAAAATATTTTCCTCTCAGTCAATCTTTTTATTCTACATCTCTACACTTATTTTTATGGTCTCTCAGTCAATCTTTTTATTCTACATCTCTACACTTATTTTTATGGTATATATATATATATATATATATATATATATATATATATATATATATATATATATTGATTTATTACTAAGAATAAATTTAACTATATTTATTTAACTTAATAATTGTTTTTACATAAACGTCAATTTTAATCAATTCAATAATATTAATAATTAATTCTTACTTTAGTGAAAGAATACCAAGACATTGAGTATTTTGATTTTTTGGGGAGTAATTTTAAAATGTTGGTTAAATGAAATATTTAAAAAGGTGATGACGAGTTTTTCTTAGTTTAGTGAAAGGCGTATAATATTCTTAATTAGTTTAGTGAAAGGCGTATAATATTCTTAAATTATGAATAATTTCACCCCATTTGCAGGTTCCAATAGGAGGTTGTTACATACTCATAGATATTCCGATGAGCAATTGCATCAACAGTGGCATCAGAAAAGTATTCATTTTAGCACAGTTCAATTCTTTTCTCCCTCAATGGCCACTTGTATCGCACATATAATTTTGGAAATGGCGTGAACTTTGGAGATGGTTTGTGTAGGTAATAAGTTATTGGTAATATTTCATAGAAGTGAGTTTTACTACCTTCTAGGAAATGGTGTTTATAAACCAGTTCGAAGAAATTTATCAATGAAGCTATGTTATTGATCTAAGGTGCACAATTTACATTAAAACAGGTCTTGGAGAGGCAGGGAAGAAATGGTTCCAAGGGACCTATGAGATGATTTATATGGGTTGCAATGGTGGGTTCAAGTTTTGAGCTCTATGGGATTAGCATGTTCTGTTAGTGTACCGCAGTTGAATGAGGAGGCTTCCTCGCTTCTTCCTGCATTTTGGTCAACAAACTGTGGAAGGACTTGTATTGCAAAGAAGAAGAAGAAAAGTCATAAGGTTGCACGACATCATTTTTGATCTTATGTGGAATATGAGTCAGACACTTAACATTACACGTAAGCAATGATAATGAAGCCGTTTGAGCTCCACTAATGAAAGGACTAACGTGGCTTCTTTTTTCAAACTAAAGGGACCACGAGTGACCTTTTTTATTGGAAGGAACCAAAGAGGGCGCCATGAAATTTGTTAGGAACCTAAAAGGGTATTTACTCATATATATATATATTAGCTGATACAAGAGAGAAATTAGGAAAACTAAGCTAAAACTAACTAACAGAAAATCAACATCAACATCACTTTTGTCCCAAATTAATTGGAGTCGGTGGTAGATGAACCCACATGTAAGATATAAAACGGTTGAAAAAAATAAAAATAAAATAAAATAATATATATATATATATATATATATAAATAAAAGTAAAAAAGAAAGGGACAAGAAGAAGTGAGGGAAATGAAGAGGAAAAAGACTAAAAAGGGACTATCTGGAACATAGAAATAACAATGGGTCTAACCCTCCACCGTACTTATAGCTTATAATAATGTAAGCATAAAACACTTCACAGATCTTATTAGGCTGTTTCACTTACAACGTCCTCAACCGGATAGGATAGATATTGCATCAATGATACATCTTCCTAGTGCAACTAAGTTGTTAGAAGCAGGTGTGAGGATTAAAGTAAATACCCAAAGCCACTTACTAGACCTGAAATTTTTTATTTTTTTTGGATTACACTAGACCTGAAATTTTCAGGAAGGATTCTTGAGATCCCACAGCTAGAAGTAAACGATAGGAAAGAGGTTTTGTACCGGAATTTGTTGGCTTTAGAACAATGCCTCTACCCTCGAGAGTCCTGCATTACCAACTACATTGTTATTTTGGACTTCCTTATAAACACCAGCAGAGATGTGGATATACTGATTCGAAAGAAAACACTCATTAACTGGTTGGGGATAGTGATTCTGTGGCTAACCTGTTTAATAGTCTATTCAAAAATATTACGCTTTCAAATTTCAATTCCCATTATTTTCAAATCTGCAAGGATGTGAATGCTTTTTGTACAGATCCTTGGCATGAATTGAAGGCCAATTTGAAGCATGATTATTGCAAAATTCCTTGGCAAACCGTGGCTTCCATCGCTCGAATTGTACTTCTTATTCTCTCTTTAATTCAATTAGTTTGTTCTGTCTTACAAGTATTACAACAATGTAAAGCTCCGTGAAGCTCTTAGTAAATTCATAAGTTTTGTTGAATTCAGAATTATTTGAATCATTCTTTCAGTTTTCTGGTGTCTTTCTTCCCTTGGAACATGCTTCAATGGTTTCTTTATAAAAGGATCATATTATTGACAATGCACCAATGTTTTAATTGTAAATTGTAGTCTATTATTAGATGATAAAGAACTTTTTTTAAATTTATTTATATAAAATATCTGAATTATTTTATCTCTTCTGGTCTTATTTTAATTTATCTGAATTAAATTCATTAAACTTTAATTCACTATAAAAATTAAATTTATTTTAATTCACGATAAAAATTAAATTTATTTTACGATGCCGGGGTCCACTCTAAGCGAAGACCGGTCCCTCATGACTAGAGGACTAATATTTGCACATGTTATATTCACACATTCTCATATCAGTTATTGAACAACACATTAGTCTTATTAATAACTTTTTTTTAACAGTCCACATAAATCCAGCTTAAAAAAATGTAAAAGGTTGCATGCGAGAGAAGATTTTGTAAATATTATACAAGTGTTGTTACTCATTTACAAAATAAATAGTAAATAAGATTGTTATGAATACATGTGCAAGTAGAATTAAGAAAAAAAAACATAGATGTGTCTCACAATTTAAAAAATTATAAAATTCAGTATGCAATCATAATGCAGATGATATGAACAAATACAATCCATTGTCAGCAGTATCCATAAAATGTCCAATTTCAATCAACCACTGGAATTTTACACTTTATCACTAGCCAGTGCAGCAAAATTTTCTTGGGTGTTAAGAAAGAATGTTGTTATCAGGTTATATGAATTTATTGAGACACAATGGCACAGATTGCTACATTGGTGAGCTAAGTAGTTATATGCTATAATCTGAAGAGTAATATTTTGGTGGGTGGAGAGACATATATAGAGAGAGGTGTTTTAATTACATGATCTCATTATATAGTTGTTAATAAATTACATTTTACAAGTGACTCAAGGAATTGAGTCTCAAAAATTGGTGTCTGCGGAAAACAAAAGTTCACACATTGTAATACAACTGAGTTGTGCCCCCATCCCTCAAGTATGTGGCAAACCATCATCGAGAGTTATCACTGAAGCCGGGTGTTGTTCAATATCAGTCAAACCATGATAACGTTCATCATCTTGTTCTTCACTTATCAACTTTGTTAACCATACTCAACTGTTTCTCTAACTGCAAAACAAACAGAGGGAAAAAGTTCAAAAAGAAGAAAAAATTTCAGAAAGCCATCTACATTCATGTGTGACTGAAGCAATGTTGAGATATATAGTCCCACATTGGTTGAAGAGCAACTAATGTGGCCTTTATAAGGCCTTGGGCACTCCCACCCTTTAAGCTAGCTTTTGGGATGGTGTATCCCAAGGTTCTTTACATGGTATCAAAGTCTCACCGTCCCCCACTTTAAAGTGGAAGCACAAAAAGGGTAAACCAAAGATTGGGCCTGTTGCATAATCTACGCTTCAAGCCAAGAGGGCTCTTGCGTGAGGGGACGTGTTGAGATATATAGACCCACATTGGTTGAAGAGCAACTAATGTGGCCTTTATAAAGCCTTGGACACTCCCACCCTTTTAGCTAGCTTTTGGGGTGGTGTATCCCAAGGTTCTTTACAAGCAAGCATGAAAACCATGCAAAAGCATCACTGCTCTAATGAAAAAAAGGTAAGACAAGACAGACCAAGATTAACATACCTGAACATTTTTCATCTTTTGTCTATGCAATTCCTCAACAAGGCTCCCAATGCTGACATGAGAGTTTAAAATAAGATGTATGTAGAATTTAAACTCACATATCAAAAATCATAAATCAAGCTACATCTGTGTACCTCTGTTGGAGTTGAGTCACCTGAAAATGCAACTCTCTCTCCCTCATTGTCGCAGGTGATACCTACAAGGTGCACAAATACGAGGCCATTTAACAAAACACCAAGCATAGTAGCAAATTCCAGTATGAGTAATCAAAGTATTTCTTAATCCCCTCCTCCATCGAAAAAATTAAATGACTGTTTTGCCATTAAGCTTCAACTTATTTTTTAAACTCATAGCACAAATAGTCCCAACATTGTTCCAAAACCCCAAATATCAAGTTCTTATCCCTTTTAGCTGTGTCACAGCTGCAATAATTTTTTTTCCTCCAAAAGCTGCTCTCTTTTTTCTTGAAAAAAAAAAACACTTCTCATTTTTAGTTTGTTTGGATGTCTGCTTTTTTTGCTTTTAAAAAAAGCAGAAGTCACAAAAAAAGCTAAAAATAGTTTTTGGGTGCAGTGGCCGGCCGCCACAGACAGCGCCGCGACAGTAAGGCGAAGCATAGCGGATGTAGCTGCCGCATGGCTGAATCGCGGCACTATTGCGCCGCTAAAATAGTTTTTGCAAAAGTGTTCTCTTCGTAGAAGGAATATATTTACAACTTAGATACAAGTGAAAGTGAAGATGAAGATTTGGATGTTCATGATTTCAATTATGATTAGTTCCTTAAGTTCTTTGATTTTGACATTTCACTTAAGCGGCAGTTTGAATTTTGACTAATTTTGCCACTTTATTTTGTTGTCTTACATTAATTGAGACTTTAATTAATTAAATTGCTTATGATTTGAATTTTAATGTTTGAAATCATTTATGTTTGAGTTTGAGATCCTTCAAATTTGTTTTTTATGTCACATTTTCATATTTTAAGTTTCATATTTGTGGAGTACAATTTAGTGTATCACTGAGGTGCACTTTGAACAGTAGCGTTGTAGCGCTACCCGCTATAGCAGTTTGGAGGGTCAGCCGCTACACGCCGCTATCCGAGATTAATAAGTATGATTTTAATACGTCAAAAAGAAAGAAGAGGGGGCATTGACATAGGGATGGATGGGAATCAAAGACGCAGCTTCTCAAGGAGGGTAAGTCATGGTATGCACAAAAATGCATTACTGCTTTTTCTCTCTGAGAATCACACGTCAAGCATGCATACCTGAGAAAGTTTTATCGATCACCAGTTAATATTTTATTTTCTTACTTGTCTACTCACTTGAGGGAATGATAAATCAACATAATTTTTTTCCTTTTCATATTGTGTGGTTGCAAAGGAGGCATATGACCTGGTTTAAGGAAGGGGGTGGTAGCCTAAAGTTTCATGTAAAGCAACCTGGCTGAAATTTAATCCAGAGATCAAGCAGTCCCCAAAGGGACTTGGTGCCACATGAAGTATGGTTGTAAGAAGTTTCATCCAAACTCAATAACCAGATATAGGATGTGCTTACATGTTTGTTATTATCATACCATTAACATCAAGCAACAATAACATTATTATGTTACTACATCCATAGGAATGATCCGAGACATTACAAATTACAACAATCTATGCATCTCATCATTGAAGAAAAATTATGATTAGAGAAACATTTTGTAGCATAATATAAGAGAATTTTAAATCTGCTAAGCATAATTTACCTGCAAAAGATCAACTGTTCCTGCCTCTGCTGACTCTGTATTCTTGCCTGTAACAAGTGAAGAAATTTAGATTGAAAAAACTGGATTTTCCAGCTTTCAGGGGCAATTTGCATGCTAAAAAATAGACAAGAGGCATTACCACAAGATTGCTCTGTATACTTTATTAATTTAATAATTTCTTCCTGCCAAAATCCATTAGAAAACAAAAATTATGCTTAAACTGGTCATTTAAAAAAATAAAAAAATAAAAAAAAAAAAAACAAAGAGAAAGAAATACAACAGAAACATACTCTCTGCAAGCTGTTCTGTTGCAAGATGTACTGCAGTGATGGAAGAATTGTGGCAGCCATGATGTTCTGGTTTGGTGGACTGCCAGGACATCCACCAACTGAGCCAGAAGTGCAGTTTGAAGGACCCTGAATGAGTAAATGAAATGGCAACGGTTACAAAGCCATTGCCTAAAACATAAATCACCGTTCCATCATCAATATTAATTTTAACCATTGCCTAAAACATAAATCACCGTTCCATCCTCAATATTAATGAAGTCAAAACATTCAAGCACACATAATTTTTACATCGTCTCGAGATAACAAAGAGAAAGGAGTAAATTTTTTAATAAATAGGATAGTCTACATAGTATGAAACTTGCAAGATCTAAACAGAAATTAATACGAGAATTCAGGGCTCAGACATATGACCGTACTCTTTGGTGATTCAGCACACAAAATAAGCATGTTCAAGGATACAAGAGTTGTTGAAAATAAAAAAGATCTGTCATTTAATAGTTAATGCATACCATTGGACTGGGATCGGCTGATGTAACCTTAAACCGCCCCCTACGCTGGACAACTGCTCCTTCTGATGTGTCATCAACTGCATTAAAAAAAAAAAGCATTAAAAGAATGTGTAAGAACCATTTCCCCCAGTGTTTATTCAGATAAAACAAGTAAAAATCTAGTTGATACAAGAGAAAGAAAATGATAAAGATGATCAAAATACTAATTGCATTAACAAGAAAAAAGAACATACCCACTGGAAGGTTGTTGGTATCTCTCTTCTGCCGATATAACAATGGACCACTATGATTCCGCTCAGAAGAATATTTTGTTTGAAGAAAATCCCTTTAAAGATACATAAAACATATTATAGCAAACTATTACCCCAAGGCAAATATGCAGCAGTAGTAAAGCAGCGAGAAGATGTATTAGATAAAGAAGTTATCCCAATTCTCGCAGTCCCGGATCACTACAAAGTTAAGCTTTCAACAGATAACAAATTTTCACAATAAGAGTGATAAAGACAACATCCATTTCACCTTTATCTCAAACTAGTTGGGGTCAGAATAAAAGCAAGAAGGAAAAAAAATGTAAAAGATAAAAACAGGCACAACAAAAAAATATATATCTCACAGATATTGCACTGCATCCTAAGTTACAAATCTCAGACATTTACTTCGGCCAGCTTAAATCCTTTAAACAAAAGAATCCATTTCCAAGAAAGTATCAGTGTAGAAGTTCTAGTAACAAGTCCAGAGGAAAATAGGAAAGAAAATTGAAGCTACCAAAAACATATATAAACAAGAAAAACTTACCTGTCCCCATCGGTAACAACCTTTTTGGGAGACAGAAAATTATCAGGTAGCAAGGAACCACTCAAAAACTTTTTCTGCTGATTTGTAGCATTTTGTGGCAACGAACTACTTGGCCCAGAACTTTCATTGTCAATTCTTCCATAATCATGATCCATATCTCTCGGACTAGCATCATTGACATCGTCCTCACAGATATCAAAACAATCTCTGCATAAATTACACATTAAAAGATATTCTCTAATAGAAACTGCATTGCTAAAATCGTACATAATTTTAGAAAATACAAAGAAGAATTTAAATTAGTAGCTCAAAAACAACTTTTCAATTGATAATTCAAATGCGTAAAAATCCCATTTTCCACATCTAAAATTTCTATTTATTAATTCTTTATCATGCAAAATAAAAACTTAGTATAACATATTATGTTTCTATAAATGAATGAAGAATATTGCATAAACTTTAAAGGGGATTTTTATATAGATCATAAAAGTGAAAAAAATGACACATACATACAAAAGATTTAATGAAGAATTAATACAAGAGATAAACAGAGGACTCAGTTTGTATGTTATAAGTACTTTACTATAATAACAAAATAAAATAACCCAATTTTTAACTAGTTACAATCCACAGTGTCAGCTTGAAATATAAGCTTCCACATAGCTGGAAACATAAATGATATCACAACCCAAATACAATATCAAACACTTAAGATAGAAATAAAGAGGTAGAAAAGCAAAAAATGGAAGAAATAACCATACTTAAGTGCATGAAGAGGTTTAATAGGAAATGAAGCAAATGAACTCTCCAAATCCTGAAGATTGTTGAATCCATCCTGAAATAAGATGGAATGTAAATGCTATAAATCAACGCATAGCCAGCATACTTAACAAAAGGTTTAGAGTTCAAAAAGAACATAAGGTAAAGTGAAGATTCCAAGAAAGTATTAGATCACTTTTGGAAAATAACAGTACCTCCTTGTCCAGCATGGGTGCAGCATCTGAATTATTAGCTGCTACGGCAGATAGCCCCTCCGTTGGAACCCTGAAGCCATCAGATATGTCCTTTGGCTTCTTATCCATATCTGGCTCTTCTGCATTTGGCATGCCATCTTCTTGAATCTGTTGGCAACAAAAAAATGTTACAAGGAGAAAGATATTAATGCCCAGCAATGCCTAACTTCTCCACCTAATTGAATAAATAAATAAGACAAAGTAGGAAGGTTGAAATACTTACAAGAGCAGCTTGACTTTTTAAATCATCCAGGTTAAAATTCCAGGCACTAATTCCACGAATATATTCTTTCTGTACATGAAATATTTGAACAATCAAATATATAGTATATTCTTAAATCCTCAAGGTCTAACTAGAAAAGGAAGTAGGATAAAGCATGGAGAAGAGGATACGGCATAATGAGATGTATTTAATGATGACATAATGAGACTGCATTCATAAAATTCACCACCTTGCATAGACCATGCCAGAAGCAAACATTTACTACACAGAATTTAAAAGGAACCTACCTGAGATAATTGCTCCTTGTCCTCATAAAGAGCCTTGTTCTGCACCAACAAATCTGCCTCTTTAGCCTAGAAAACAAGCAAGTCAGAGGAACGATAGCAAAACCCAAAAAAAATTTACACGGAATAGAAGAATTTGGAAAAACAAAGCAAAGCAAACCTTCAGCATTCTAAAACGATCTCCTAATGGAGCAAGGCCATCAAGAATGGTGCGAGCTAGATATTCACTGGCACGTGCATGTTTAAAGAAGTGGTGCTTTAAAAGCTTTTCTGAACTTGGACGTTTCTTTGGGTCTTTCACTAAGCAGGTTGCAACCAACTCTTTGAAAGTCTGGGAAGGAAGGAGGAACAATTTATATATAAAGCAACCTTTATTAGTAGCAGATACTACAAAGTGTTGAGTGTACTCCACAAACCTTCGAAAATCTCTTGTCTCTTTCATAATCAAGTCCTGGAGGTGCATTTTGCAAAGTCATAAGCAAAACCTGCATCCAGAAAAATAAGGAAAAGAAATCAACTCTGAACTCACAGTAACAAGCAGAGAAGTGCTATCAGTAAGCACATGCAAGTTATTTTAGAAGACAAGTAAATTACTTTCATCGGTGGATACTTGGAAAAAGGGGCATGTCCGTGAGCAAGTTCAAGTGCTGTTATACCAAATGACCATATATCTGCTCTGTTTATAAACATAATACAAATATAAAAGCTCAGCAAAGACTAAGATAACAGGGAGAATAGGAAAAATAAAATAAAAAGAGAACCAAGCATAAGGGGGAGGAGAAGAATAGAAGGCACTCACTTAAAATCATATCCATGTAATTGCTGCATAACTTCAGGAGCCATCCTGTGGAAAATAAACACAATTCACAACTTCAACAGTCATATTCATATGATGGTAGCCAACATCAACATCAACAACACCTTTATCTAGTTGGGGTCAGTGGTAAATTAACCCAAAAAATGGTACGAACTTATATATATATATATATATATATTATCCACAGAAAAGCATTACACAATTATAAGGAAAAATAAATTAAAATAAAATACAAATAAGAATATATAGGAGGACAGAAGAGAATAAGGTAAGAAATAAAAAAATAGATAAATAAATAAAATAAAGGGTTTGATGTCTGTCCTTTTAAAGGACAGAGTAATGTCATTTTAAATGAGAGAAAGACACAAGCAATGGAAATCATTGAGGGAGAAAGTGGGTATTTTTTTCTTTAAATTTTAAAATAAATAAAATATTAATTTGTATCTTTCTCACTTAAAATGACACAACTCTATATCTTTTAAAAAGACAAATATTTTTCCCTAAAATAAAAGACATAAAAAAGGATATAGCGAAAAAGGAAAAGAAAAACACATAAATAAATAGGTAGGAGAAAAAGATTGAAAGGAAAAGTGGAATAAAAGAGAAGAAGGAAGAAGAAAGAGAGGGCGTGAGATAAAGAGAAAAAGGATTAAAAAGGGACCATCTAGAATATAGGAATAAAAAACGGGTCTATCCATCCACCATGCTTATAGCTTTTCTCCACTCCGTCTTAAGACACATCATCTGCAAATCTATATCTCATTCTATTAAGCCTTGTTTACTACCTTCCCCGAAATAAGTTTCAATCTACTTCTACCTCTCTTTATGTCAAGCTCTTGGTAACAAACTTTTTTTCTTATAGGAGCATCCAAGGGCCTTCTTATTACGTGCCAAAACTACCTCAATCTATGCTATCTCATCTTTTCCGCCACAGGTATTACTCCTACCTTTCATGGAATATCTTCATTTCTTATCTTATCCAATCTCGTATAACCACACATCCATCTTAACATCCTCATTTCCGCTACTCTCATTTTATGCACATGATGGTAGCCAGATTTCATTAAAAAAAGTAAAACAAAGGAGGATCAATAGAAAGTAAATGATACCAGCAAGGTGTTCCAACAAAAGTATTTCTTGAGCGTTGCCTATCTCCAGCATCAAACATACACGCTGACACTCCAAAATCAGCTAGTTTGACTGCACCATTAGAATCAAGCAAAATATTCCCAGCCTGCATAGTTACAAATGTTTAAAAGAGGAGAAAAGAGAAGACCAGAAATCCAAACATGTGGAGGAAAGGGAGAGAAAAAGTCATTCATATAAAAATAAATTAATTCATGGGTTCAGATACAGCTTTACAAGAACAAAAAAAGCAGAACACTGAGTTCTTTCAAAATCTCAGGTTCAATCACACAATTCCACTTAGTTTATGATTAAGAGTTCTAACGGTCAGATTCTCAATATTCAATATTAAGGGTTCATATCTTTTAAAAAACATGAGGACAGATATATGTCAAGGTGTAGCACAATACCTTAACATCTCTATGTATGTGACCATGGGCATGAAGATAGACAAGAGCTTTGAGAACCTCACGCAATAAAGTAGCAATAACAGGCTCTTCAAAACCCTCAGGATAGGAAGATTTCATAATATGAAGGCAAGACCCCCCGGCCATGTATGGCATCACAACCCAAAGATTGTGTCCAGCAGTAAAAGAGCAATAAGCCCGCAAAACATTTGGATGATCAATCAAGCTCATGGTCTGTACTTCTCTCCGAATGCCATCCTGGACAATTTGCACAGCTATCAGTAAGAATGTAACCAATATGACAGCAACCAAATACACACTCGCACCCATGAATACACAAATTATTATCAAACAAGGGACAAATGATTGAAAATATTGTTGTATTAAAGTAAATAAAGTCAACTATGCAACTGCACATATTAATCAACAGACTTAAAGAATGAACAGTTGAACAGACACAAATGGATAATTTACCACCAAACAATGTAATGTCATAATGATGACTGACTTCAAGTAGCAAGTAGCAAGTAGCAAGTAGCAACACAATTTAAGAGAAAAGAAAGGTACAGTAAAATATGAAACAATATAGTGGAGCTATATACATGTTAAGATTAAATGGAATGGTCGAATTCAACCACAGCGCCCTTTATTACAAGCTTAATTTTTTTCACAAATAGTAACCCAAAAAGCAATACAAATTATCACATGCAGAGGAAACTGAAAACAATAAACACTCCATACTGTATAAGAGATTAGACTACATACCAAATCATTATTGCATTTCTCTAGATCGAGAACCTTGATGGCAACTGTCTCATTGAGTGGAATGCAAAGAGCCCTGTATACTGAGGCACTAACACCTTCACCAACTTCTTCATATAACTTGTAATCTTCTGCATTGAGAGGAAACCTTTTTTCCGAAATATGCTCCATTTTTCTTCTTATACCATAATATCCACACCTTCTGAAGAGGCCAAATCAATGTTATAATTCTTCCATGTTTGTATCATTTACCTTTTCCTCAAACCAAATTAGAAAATGCATCCAAAAACTTTACAAAGATGCTTTTTTTATTTTCCCAAACCAAAATTTTCCTTTCAACTCCAATGATAATTAAGTTACAAATGCCCTCATTCAGTGCTAATTACTATTGTCAAGCTTGAATTTTGAGTATACCCATAGACTAATTAGCCAGCTTGGACTAGAAAACTAAACAGGCACCATTACATGTTACACAACTAAAATAGCATGATGTAAGAACCAGAGGTATCTATTCAGCACTGTACGTAGGCAGGTAGGTTAAAAAATCATATCAATCTCCAATATCTGCAGCAAAGTTCACAAGACAGATTCACTAGTCAAGAAAATTAATCAATCGTCCCTACAAATTTAAAAAAATATTACAGAACAGAATTAGGAGAGAAAATCATAAATTAATGCTATAATAACACAAAGAGTGATACCCATTACATACATATATAAATACAGACACACACATATAGAAAGTTAACAACATGCACAAAAACAATAAACCAGTCTATGCCTCTCACTTTTTCTTATGGATTACTAAGTATTTAGGAAAGTCTTAAGCATTCAGAGAGTACTTTCTTGTAATACACTGCACACCAAAAGCAGAGGGTATATGATTATTAATGTAGTTGTAGTATTAGTATAAATAAAGGTTAAGAGTAGCATATGTAGTACAACTATTTAGATCCCTTAAGAATGCATTATTCCTTACTTTTTTGGACCTTTCCATGCATCCTATCATCTAGTTCCTCTCTTTTTTCCAACACTTCTAAACTAGGAGGCTGGTAGCTAAATCCAAGTTACCATGATGTTTATCAAAACCCACAATCCAACAGTCTATGTCATTATTCTAGTTTTTTTTTTTTTTTTCTCAAAGAAAAATATATGATCACTTAAATTTCAAAATTAAGAAAAAAAGAGGAAATATTAGCCAATTTTGGTTTTTGAGTTAAAACCATGCACCATAGAGGATCCATTCATACTTTAGACCTTGAAAACAACTTGTCAACACTACCTGTAAGTAGAGATTCCATCCCTCAAACAAGCATCAAATTAAATCCCCGAAAAAATTAGAAAACTATCGACTACATATTCCAAATCATACGATGATACAACCCTAGGGGTGCGTTTGATTTACCTATTTTCTGCTTTCCTTTTCAGGAGAGAAAAAAAATAATCATATCAGAAAATGAGTTTGGTAAGTTATTCACTAATCCTGCTTCCTCAAAAAAATTTAAAATTTTAAAATACCATATAGAGCCTTTTTTGCATTTTAATGAAAATCATAAGAGTATTTTTTAAAGTTTTCCTCATCCTTTTATCCAACACATACTCCCAATGCTCCTAACAGCTGTATGTCACTCTGAGCAACATCGTACCATGCTTCCCCCATTATTGCCCTCATTCACTGTCTTTCCTTTCCTTATGTATAATTATGCCTTCTTCACTGGGATGAAGATGCAGATATTTTAACACACAGCTTTCGCTGAGATGATAAGGTGGAGGGAAAACCAAAGGAAGCTTCAATTTTATGAAGAGGTTCTCAATACAATGTTCTGAATTAGATCTATATAGTGCAGAGAAAATTTTGAGAGATATCTTCGGTAATGAATTGACTTTTGTATGTACATGAGGTTGTGAGAGTCATAGTTGTTCTGCATGGTGAAACAAGATTATAAAAATCAAGAAAATAGATTTCAACTGTTTAAAATCCAAACATGTTACCTAAATGGTAAAAAGCAATAAGAAATTATAGAAATCGGAAGTTGAAACATTCTCTAAGCTAAATGCAATCTAACTTTTGGACCACATAAAAAAATTTCTTCTCTACTAATTGAATGCACAATCAGCTAATAGAAGGAAATTCCAAGCTAGTTATCCAATGCTCCATATGGTTCATTTAAGTGCTCACATTCCTAGGAACTCATCAATGAACACCCTGACAAATTTGAAAGCAGAAAATAAATTAATGAGGAACTTAGGGATAACAACATAGGGAAGTTGAGGTATATATAGAGAAAATTTCCTTAAAAAAAGAATATCATCTATCCCTCAATAATTAGAAAATGAGATTCCATGCATGTATTTTAAAAACCTAAGCTGACAAAACAATAATTGGGTAGGCATGGCTTGGATCAAAATGGGTGGGTTGCCAACACAACAATCCAAGCATCTCATTTTAGTCATAGAAATTTATCTCACATGGTTTTGCTACGTTTTAAGTCTCAGAATTCCTTGAAGGTGGGTAATGGCTCTCATGTCCACTTCTGGGAGGACTTTTGGGTAGGAGATTTGCATTTTAGATATGCTTTCCCACAAGTCTATTGTCCTTCTTCCTTATACAACTCTCCTATCCGCAATTTATACCATTTCAAGATTCTGTTATTTCCTAAAAAGTCCACTTTCTTCGTAAAATGATACGGAAATTTCCACGTTGTAGTTTATTTTAGATCTCTTGGCTCCATTTATTTGTCTTTTGACCTGCATAAAAAGAATTGTCCCTGGACTCTTCTAGGGTGTTTTTGAAAATCATTCTAACTCATTTGAATAGAGCTACTTTACTTTTTGAATCACCCCTTTGGAAGTTCAAAGCTCCCTCTTAGCTCAAGTCTTTTATTTGGATTGCTGTGCTTAACAGAATAAATTCAAATGACATGTTGCAAGTTCGTAGGCCACATAAGGGTCTTTCTCCTGATATGTGCATTATGTGCCCTGCCAGCATAGAATAGGTTCCACACTTGTTATTACACTGTTCCACTGCTATTTCTCTATGGGATTCCTTGTTTTTCCATTTTATGAATTTTGGGTAGTCCTTGGACTAATTTTTTGATAATCAGCTTTCTTTGGTTTGGTAGCAGTTAAGAGGGGCTAAATTTTTTTAGCAATAAATCTATGCTCCCATTTGGCGCATTTGGATGGAACCTTATCTCTAAAATTTTCAGGTGGTTTATATGAGACAATAGTTGATTTAGGATAAGCCGAGGGCAGTTGGCTTCTATTTGGTGTAAAGCACATGGCCCTTTTAAGGGCTTTCACCTAACAGATGCTGAGAAATTGGACAGCTTTGCCCCATTGATGTTTTCTTTTTTTGTTTGTAGCTTTGTGTTTTACTCTTATGTTAAGGAGGACTCCTTATCCTCCAAACTCTAATTTTATTTCACTCCATCTTAGTGTGTTTCTTCTTTTATTAAATAAAAAAAAATTCCTTGAAATATGAGAGCTCCTAGCCCATGATTAAGCAAGTAAAATAGATAGTCAGATTCATCCACGACTCTTTGGCAACAAAAAATGTAATTTGTTTAATTCTTTTTTCGTGAAGTATGTCTCACTAGAAATAAACCTTCACCAACAAATCAATTTCACTAGTTGCTTCATTACATCTCCAATTGCCAAAAAAACAAGATATCCACAATACGTCATTGACAATTCCAACCTACAACACAAGATTTATCATAACTTTTCCTAATGGAATTTGTGCAATCCAAATATAAAGTACAATTTTTTTATACATGAAAAGAACCAATTCAACTCAAAAGCTTAAGCTGTTGGGTGAGGTTACATTAATGGTTTTGTATATCTTATCACTCCCCCTCACACAAGAGCCCACTGGGCTTGAAGGTGGACATGCACAGGCCCACCTACCTATGCGAAGAAAGAAATTCCCTTAGAAAGAAAGTGGAGGGCAGTGAGGATCGAACCCGGTACACCGAGGCTCTGATACCATGTAAAGAACCAATTCAACCCAAAAGCTTAAGCTGTTGGGTGAGATTACATTAATGGTTTTGTATATCTCAACAATACATCTTCTTGTGCTGCAATGGATTTCCACCAGCGTATCAAATTTACTACAAATCTGCCCCGCCCCCTCCCCCTCTTCTCCCTTCGGGGGATCAAAAGACTTCTTCCCAGTACAAACAGAATCTCAGCATGTTAAACAATCAAGCCTTGAAAAGATAAGTCTTTAGATCCCATAAACTGCAAGAGATCTAATAATAAATCTAAGTATACCTTCATCCCTGCAAGTCATATGTATAAAATAAACTTAAGCTGAGAAATAATCCTTCCTCTTTCATTGATTTTCGTCATTTACTTAAAATGGCTGGCTATTATCTTTGCACTAACAATAAAACACACTAAATTAAACCACAGAAAGAATTTATTTTTCTTCATGCAAAATTATTTCCTCTATTCTCTGACTGGCAATGTTAATAATGGATGACTTTTAGATTAATTTAAACCAAAAATTCGTAGGGTATCTAGGAAACCTTCTATGAAGAAAACAAAAAAATAAATAAAAAATCGCATCTTTAAAAAAAATTCCACTTTTATCAGCGCTTTAACTGCAACATCTCTTTGCTTTAGCATCATAAATACACGTTTTATAATAGCCCCAATAAATTCAATACACATTTGATCAAACAAACCCAAAAGAGCAATGAATTGATAAAGCAAAGTCACTCACATCACAAAAAAAGAAGCAAAAAAAAAAAAAACAATAAATAAGAAGTGGGCAACAGCGGAATTAGAGAGATTGAGAATAGAAAAGAGCGAATTGAAGAAATATAGGAACCTAGGGTTAGGGAAGAACACTTGTTTACTTGAATCTGACCTGGTCAGAGAAAGTCACTGAGAAATCAAAACGACGCCGATTCAGCTAGCGTTTGAGTGGAACACTCAATTGCTCCTCATCAACCAAACCAACACGATGGATTGTGAACTTTCACTCTTCAATCGCTTCCTTCCAAACTCTCTCTCTCTCTCTTTCTGAGCTTTTGTTTCTGTGTTAAACACTTCAACCCTGATTGAATCTCACTGGTCTTTTTTTTATTGTGTTTTTTGGAGAAAATTTAAAGAAAATGTGAATCAGAAAAAATAAATTATTTAAAGCGATATTAGTTCTGATTTTTTTTTTTTTGTCTCACAAATAGTAATTTTTATTTCAGTTTTTAATAAGAGTGTAATATTTCTATTTTGTTGCACAGAAGAATTACGATTTTTTTTTTTATAATCTCTTATAATTATATTTTAAAATCGCTCATTTTTTATGATTATCATTTATATGAATTAATAATTAATTAATTAATTAATTTGTAAAAATCATAACCGTTAATTGACAGAAATCAACGATATTAAGATATGGTTATGAAAGATTGTAAAAAAAAGTTGTAAGTATAACATGTCTCACAAACTTATCAGTTAAGTTCCCATAAAAATAAATGATTTCCACAAACTTTTTTTCTATTTATAATGAAATTCACTTTGACCAAAAAAAATTTACATTTTTTTCATTTAATAATAGGAAAAAAATTAATTTGGAGCAAGAATATATATATATATATATAGGGGTTTGTTTTTCTCATGTTACATGAGAAAACAAACCCTTCCTACACACACCATAAAAAGGTGTGCCACTCATTTTTTTTTTATTTTTTTAAAATAGGCGAAACTCACACGTGATGTATCTATGACATGAGATTAGAATTATCTTACGACATAAGATTTATTTTTCCCATACACATGTTACATATACTCTAGTGGGGCCCGCCAAGAGATTTCATTTCAAGTAGGTGAATTTATCGGAGCTTTCTTGGTTTTATCGGCAATTATTCGTACCTTTTTAAAAAAATAAAAAACTCTGCATAATAATCCCATGTGGAACCAAAAATTACGAGCAAGCCCCATCAAAAACGGGTAAGAAGTCCTTTGAACTTTTAAGAAGCCTTTACTATCCATAAGTTGAATCAAGAGTTTTACACAAACATTACTTAATGTTCAATTTTCATTTTTTTTATCCAATCATTACAAAATTGTCACCAACCATATTAACAACCCTAAGGAAGAAGACCTATGTGTGAATTTCATGTATTTATGGCATATTACCATCATTATTTGATGTTTATTATTTAAGTTACCATCATCAAACATAGAATCATTACGTGATTGCCAAGCAATACATGTTAATCCAATGTGTCCTTGTCTAATATTGAAAAGATTTTCAGTATATTGATATTGAATAAATTACATGAGGAATGAGGAGTATTTATACAAGAAAAAATAGCTAAGCATGATTTAGCTATGACTCACCAAACCTAATCACAATCATAAGAATGACTCAGTTATGACTCACCAAACCTAATCATAATTAATTCTAATTAATTACAATCAATCCTAATTAATAGAAAATAAAAAACGAAAAAATATTTGAATTTGAATTCTGATTTTCTACACTCCCTTTAAGTTGAGAGATAAATGTTAATCATTCTCAATTTGTCAAATTGCATTTTCAGGCTATCTATTGAGCCAAAACTACATACTAGTCCAAAAAAATTAGTGAAAACTAAACTCATTTGCATGTTCACTAACGCATTCAAACTGTATAGACCAAGTCATAATGCCTCATCGCATGTAAGTAGTTTCAACAATTCTCACACATCAAGGATAATAGTTAGAGTCATTCATGTTTCTTCATGCTCTCTGAAATTCATTGAATAAATGATTTCATTAGTTGATGATTTTTTTTAAAAAAAATGATTCATCGATCATTTAATTAATCAATTCAAGTTGGGCACAATTACAAAAATACAAAAAAAAAAATTCCTACCAAATTTATAATATAATTACATACACAAAACTCGAATTTGAGACCATAAGTGATTGGAAATAATAGCACTTCATAACAAGTGCTTTTGTGAATTTTTTTTTATCCACCCTTTAACACTGTTCGGGAATGAACACAAATACTAGCAGGATAGCTAATCTTTGTATCTATGGAGCTTATGGTAAAGATAACAGGCAATAAGAAGTCTTCCATCTTAGTTCAAAGTTCGATGGTATTAACAATGGTAGTGGATAGGATGTGCTCTGAACACAGATGTGAAGATTGTAGCCCTGGAGTTAAGTCTTGTGAATACTGAAATAAGTCATCAGATGAGGTCCTCTATTGTTAGCTATAAGGGGTCATATATAGATGAAATGCACTAAGAGATTATGTCCCTAATGGGTAATTTGTAGGTGACTTAATGGTATGATACAATATCTATTGGGTAATTACTTGTAGTGGATAGAAATTAGAGAAAAATGGTGGAGTGAGATACTCTATGTAGTGGAGATAAGAAGTAGAAATCACTTAAATGTTCCATAAAAAACATTAAGTTGGGATTTATACTAAGAGAAGAGAATATTTGAAAAAATACACACTTGAATAACTTAACTCTAAAATTATAATATGAGATAGTTACTTATTATACAATACATGACATAAGATTTGGCTTCCCTGTTATTGGGATTGAGTACTTCAATAAGGATGTGAAACATGTTAATATGGACTTACAATTAGGATGTAGTACTAGTACAGCTTCTAAAATATGTGTCTTCTCATGTTGGGGTCAAATCGAATTCCATGAAGCAAGAAATTTCATAAACAAATAGTGCGAGCGAGTAGGGGCGTCAAGTTCACATATATGATTTGAAATCTCATTTCAAAATATTATTAGAATTCATAACTAAAGAATGTTAAGCTTCCCTGTGATAGTTTTGCTATTTATAAAATTTTAACTGTTTTTTAGCTTATATTGTCATACATAATAATAATGATAATGATAATATATGTGAAATATTAAAGTTACATACAATTTGGTCGTAAACTTTAACTATAATATATAATTGTCGGTATATATTAATAACAAGTGGTCCTTTAGAAATATTAATTGTTGAATATTTGGCCTTTTATAAAAGCACAAAAACAAAAAAACAAGAGCTTAAATCAATATATATATATATAGGATCATTTGACATCTTATTTGAGAGCCGTTAGATAAAAAAAGATCAACGGCTCTGATTTGTAAGCATGTGACGCCGTTGATCTTTTTTGATCTAACGGCTCTCAGATAAAGTGTCAAATTTGAAATTTGACACCGATGGCAAAGAATCCTGTCTCATATGGGGATAGATATGTTTACAAAATTTTTTTGAATTTTTTTACAAATTACACTATGTTCTCCCGGGAGAACATACTGTAGTTTGTAAATAAAAAAGTTGGTAAATATAACATGCCCATATATATATATATATATATATATATATATATATGTATATGGATAATATTTTCATATATCAAAGCTATCTTTTGATCTGATTGTTACAATTTCTCAACTAAAATAACATAATGGATTTATCCATATTTCGATCCGATTGTTACATATTATCAACTAAAATAAATGCTAGTCTTAATAAGTGATTTGGATAAGATACAATAACACATGTTATAATTGCAACTTGCAAGACTCAACATACTTGTTAGTTGAAAGACTTGCACTAAATTACCAAAAAAAAAAAAAAAAAAAAGAAGAAAGAAAGACTTGCACTAATATGTCTACTCATTCAATAAATTCTCACTCTAAATTTATTATTATTAAAATTACTTTTAAAAACAAGTGTGAAATGTATGAAAAAGAGGTCAACTTAAAGAAACAAATTTTTGCATTTAATTGGTGTGTTCTTAAAAAACAGGTTAAAGAAACAACCATTTATTGAAGAAAGATTTTGGTGAAACATATTTTTTGCCGAAATTTATTATATGAAGACTTTGGTTATTTGATGGTTGTAATAGTTTACAAAATTTTCAAGCTTTCATAGAAAGCAAGCCTATGCATAGTCTATCAATGCAAAACCATAGCAAACCTTTCTTGCAATATTACTCTAAATAACTAACATAATTTCATTCCTTATTAGCCTTTTCCCTCAAACTAAAACCTTTGCTTTACTAAAGCAAAGCTTTGATGAATCTGAGTTTTGTAATGTTTAGATATTTTTTACTTAAATCATTTTTATTTTTTTGTTAAAGTTTTGATCAAGGAATATCAATCTAGACTTCATCATTTTTGGCATTTCACTAGGTAAAAAAAAATGGTTCTATAAGAGTTATGTTGTAGGAAAAATGATTGTGTTATGTTATAGAGATTCGTTTTGCGTGCTGGAGTTTTTTTTTACTGCGGGTCCCACAAAATGTTATGAGTGTAGGAAATTTTTTGTGATCATGTTAAATGATAGATGATAAACCAAAAAAAAAAAACATCATCCTCATCTAAAATGAATATGCCTCGTTCCTGTTTAGGCTTTTATTGCTAACCTTGGAATCTGTCCCATAATCCAAACAAAATTATGGGGAATTCTACCTCATAGAATAGGTTTGTTTTGCTTTGGGCTTTTTTGCCACATTGTAAACCCAAAAAAACTTGAAGTGGGCTTGACCGAGAATGAAGTTAATATGAGAAACATTAAAAAGAAAATCGAAGTTAATTTTAGAAAATAAAGGCAGTAGACATGATCTTATGAGTTTAATGTTTCTCATATTGTATGATATAAAATTATTTCTTACACACATAATAATGTGTTGAACCCATATGGGATTATGTGAAGAAAAGAAATAAAAAAATATGAATCTCACACACTTTTATTTATGTGGGGAGATTATATTTATCTCTTGAAATTATGTACCTAGGAGAGAATAAATCTTAATTTTAATTATTTTAGTTTTTTTTTTTGGATTGCTCCACTAGTTTTCGGCGCTTCATCCCGACTATGTTCAGACTGACCCGCGTCGGTTACCTAGTATTGGCAGGTGAGTCTCCCATCAAAAATTTTCTGCATACACAAGATCTCGAACTCGATTCATTTTAGTGTTTTTTTTTAAACAATTTGGAATTGGGATATGATCAAGTTTCAAAAGGTCAACACATCAATTGTAAACAGTTTTGCAAACTTCAGTGACCAAATGATTGGACAGTAAAAGCATAAAATCACTTGGTGAAAAGTGTGATTTTGCCAAAAGGGTGCCACTTACCGTGATTAAAAGTGGTCGTTTAAATCTTAATATTGAAAGTTCGATTTTTGTAGAAAACCTTTTAGTCTTCGCCACACTCTAATATCAAAATTTCAGCCATTAAAAGCTTTTTCTATAGGTAAAGTCGTAAAATATACGCTTTAAATCGAGACAAATGAATGCACATCCATATATGCCGCAATCAATCTTGTTGGTCGAAAATCTTGTCATTCTAATTTCTTCCAATCATCCAAAAATTTTATGGTTGGAACCGTTTGAAAGCCACTGCAGAAGACTTTTCCACCTAGATCAAATAGAAAAGTTAAGTTTCCATATAAGTGGAGTGTAGTATAAGTTTGGAATGCATCTAAAATTTGTTGCATTTTGTCACAATCAATAAACTGATAGTATGAAACAAGACATGGTCTATATATGATAATGGTATTTAATAATTACTTTGCAATTACCACCAAAAGAGACAAACTTAATTGAATATTATAAGGTTTCAACCTCCTCCTTGAAAAATTTAAATGTTTGCTCTCGTTGAATATGAATTATATTTCGCATTTAAATGACAATTCTTTTGACGAAACACTAAAAATGTCAATGGAATTGCAGATGCCTAACACTATTGTGGGCCTCTAATTTATTTTATTTTTATTTTTCTAATATCTTTGGATTTGAATCCATAAATAGTTGTTGTTGCTTAGTATTTTTAAGCCTATTTATATTTTCCTTATAACCAAAGTGTTGTAATGAGAGCTGTAAGGAGAATATAATGAATACTGTTGTACATAACTCACATCGGATGAATTAAGGTAAATTTTGTATCTCTATTCTTGGTTTCTCTCTTTACAATTTTGTGACTACATGTGTGTTTGGTTGGATCCCAACATTAATAAACTATCATATATCTCTATTTTCTTCGTTTCTCTCTTTACTATTTTGCGATTACATGTGTGTTTGCGTTGGATCCCAACATTAATACACTATCATATATATATATATATATATATAGAGGGAAGAGATCATATATATATATATATATATATATATATATATATATATATATATATATATATATATATATATATAACGACTGTGATGGGGAGTAAGAAAATTGTCCCCATATATATAAAAGGAAAAGTATTTGTCATTTTAAATAACATAACTTTGTATCATTTTTAATGAAATTACATTATTTTGGTGTGTTTTGTCATTTACTTTTTTATAAATTAGGAAAAAAAGTGGAGGAGAGAGAATTTAAAAATACATTAAAATGACATAGTTTCATTAAAAATGACAAACACTTATTTCATATATATATATATATATAGGGTCTTTTTTACTCATGTTGCTGCAAAAAAAATCCTCGTGTCACGAATTATAACTATGTACTTCAAAGAGTACATACTTATAATATTAAAGCTATTTTTTCTCTCCCTTCAAAAAGCTGTCGATGATGTGGCAAGAGAAAAAAAATCAATTTTAATATTACAACTATGTACTCCCCAAGATATATAATTATAATTCGTGACATAAGATTGGTTTTTTTTGCAGCAACATAAGAAATAATTTTCATATATATATATATAGGAAGGATCCGTTTACAAATTTTTTTTATAAATTAAACTAAGTATGACATGTCATACACTATTGATTGAAGTATGACTATATATATATATGGGAAGGTTCTATTTACAAACTTTGTTTACAAATTTTTGTAAATTACACTATGTATTTCCTGGAGAATATAGTATAACCTAGTGTTCTCCCGGAATAATATAATGTAGTTTGTAAACAAAAAAATTATAAATATAATCCTATATATATATATATATATATATATATATATAAGCTCCATATGTCCTAATGTCCAAACAATTGATAATTTTTCTTGGACAAATATAATGTTTTTTTTTTAATTTAAATTTATTGAGAATTATTGTTATATATTTTTTTTCTTTTTTCATCAATTGTTTTTCCTCATCGGATATTTTCGTATCCTAAATGGATAAGCAAATGGGAACAAAAAAACAAAGGAAATTTCCAAGACTAACAGACTACAGAGACAGGGACGGTGTGCGTTAGAGTCGTATTTGACATCAACGACTTCGTGTATTGCTGTCACATTGGACACACGTTTTTTTACTATTTCTCCGTTTTCTTATGACGTGGCACAAAAGCATAAGCGGGGCCTTTTACACGTGGTTTCCCTCAGAGTTCAGACCGTACTGTCTACTGTAACATCCTCGTCCTCGTTAAATCCTATGGCCCCATCAATGTCGTTTATTGTACAAAGCTGAAGCTGACACCGTACAAGAGTGAATCATCCACTTACAGTTAAAATAAATCTTCTTTAAAATAATGTTATACCACCGTATATAAGCTTAGCGGAATATTATTCTTACGTTAAATCAGAGAATTTTTTTCTCATATATTTTTAAATTAGATGAGAAAGGAAAAATATAAAATATAAAAAGTTATATTTATAAATTTTTTTGTTTACAAATTACACTATGTCTGATCGGTCATACAGTAACCAAGAATGTATGATCGATCATAATTAATGTAATCTGTAAAAAAATCTATAAACGGATCATTCCTCCTATAAAATGAGCCTCACATTTGATTTATGAGTGCTTGAAAGAAAAATTATATCTTATAACATAAAAATAACATTCCTCGTAAGCTTATAACATTCATACACTTTTTATATGCTTTTATGGAACTGAAAATTTTATGTATTTTGAAAATGTCATGCCACTTTATTAAAAGGTAACACTATGTAATCAAACCATTGTCTCAATGTATATCAATATATTTTCATATACGTCACCATAAACATTTTGATAATTCTTTAATCGAAAATAGAAGTATAATGTTATAGGAAATTTGTTAGATTATGTTATAGAGGCAGAGATTGTGGGACCCACACTTCTTTTGATTTTTTGTTCTTTGAAAACAAGTGTGGATCCCAAAATTTTATATCTCTATAATATAACCTAACAATTTTCCTACAACATTATACTTCTTTTCCATTCTTTAATGCATATACCTCATGTAATTTATTTAAATATTTTTTTCTAATCAGTATTTGGTAAAAAGTCTATACAAAATTTATTTTGCTTATATATTAACTAATTATGATCAAATAGGAACAATAAAAATTAAAAAGTTCAAGGATAATTTCATTAGTTTGGAAAGAAAAAATAAAATTCAAAAGTAAAAATAAAATGATAAAAAGGATTTTTGTTTTACTTCTCTCTATTTTAAGTCATGTTAATAAAATCCGTTATTATTATTTTACATTTTTATTTATGGTTTATGGATAAAGCATTGAGAATTCAAGTGTGGGTTGTGGATGAGAGAAAAAAAGAGGGGAGAGAAAAAGAAAGGAAAGGAAGATGATTTTATCGGACTAACTATGGGGAAGGATATTGTAACAACCAAGTTTGTGTTACTACCAGTCAATCTCACTGTTAGATCACTTATGTTGATCCAACGGTTATATTTATTTCCATCTTTGTATGGTCATGATTCCCCAAATTTAATATTTTATATTTATTTTCATTTTTGTATAGTCATGATTTCCCATATTTAATGTTTTCATTTTAAATTTGAGGAATCATGACCATACAAAGATGAAAATAAATATAACCGTTAGATCAACATAAGCGATCTAACGGTGCTGGTAGTAATATAAACTTGGTTGTTACAATATCCTTCCCCTAATTATAGTGATGAACGAGCTCAAATTTTATGAAAATATTTGTCACATTTAATACTTCATCTCCAACGGTTATTTTGTGATTTGAAGACCTAATATGTTTTTCCCATTTGGAGCATGGTGACTTTTGTCTATGTACACCTTATTATCATTTGATGATAGTGAATATTTGGGTGGACTTTAATAAAGATCCCGTTATTTTTAACTCACATTAAATTTTCCACATTAAAAATTTTGTTTGCTAATTATTATTACTGATATTCTTAATATCATTATTCTAAACTATTTAATTTAATTTGCGGATATTGGGTTGGTTGTATGTGGGTCAGGCGAAATAAATTCCTCATGTAGAAGGTTAACAAATAGTTAAAGTCCAACAGATTTCATCAGAAAATACAAAAAATAAAAATAAAATTAAAAGAAATTAAAAATAAAAACTTATTGAAAAATACAAAACGATATAGTCGCACGAACTTCGCTTGAAAGTTCAATTAATTTTTTATGCATACCAAACTCCTATAATCTAGAAGAAAAAAGAATCATTTCTAAAAACTATAATCAACTGATAAAATTCTGCCACAAAATCACCGAAAAGTTAAAGATAAATAATTGCTTTTCACCCAAAAATAACAATAATTAATAATAATAATAATAATAATTGCTATGTGACGTTAACATCATGTTTTTAAAAAATAAATAAATTCAACTTTAAAAATAACAATATTCTTATGGTAGTTTAGAGAAAAGCTATGTAGGAAGCAGCAATGACATGGATCTTCCCCTACACATAAATGCAAGCATATGCATGGGCACATGCCCGATACTTGTGCTGTTGGGCACGAAAATTCATGGTCACATGCTCATACGTAGCATAATAATGAGTTTATCATTTATCATTTAACATGACCAGAAAAACTTTCCTACACTCACAATATTTTTTGGGGCCCGCAGCAAAAAAAAATTCTGACACGCAAAATGAATCTCTATAACATTACACAATCATCTTTCCAATAACATAACTCTTATAAAACCCCGTAATTTCTATTCGCATTCAAACCTTATCATCTTTTATATCCGTTTCAAGATTTTTGTGCGTAGGATGTGACTTCTTTACTTGTTTCTGAAGGTCGGCATCACCATGCATCTACCTTCAAATTACTCCATATTAATAAGGAAAATAAGTCTATTTGATGATTTTATCTTATAATATATGTAAAAAGTGGATAAGATTATTTTATACTATCTCAACATGAGAAATATATCTCCACTAATAAACTCCTTTTAAGGTAAAACTTAACAAAAACAAAAAATTAAAATTCTAATTACAAAATATTTAAGATTAGGCTTATCAAGTAAACTTAATAGTCATCGTTTAAGAGGTGCAACGTGTATTAATTTAGTCAACCGAACAAAACAAAAATGATTGTAAAAATTGAACACCATATCCTTCGTGCACAACAACCCTGTACAAGAGATAGATTCATGGTACCTATCTATTACCTGAGTAAGAATATTCAATGAATAAAATTAAAACACTTACATGGCAATAATTAGGCAGCGATTGGAATATGAAGTCACATACATAGTTGTTAAAATTGTGATTTATCATTACAATTTTATATTTTTATGATTTTTTTATCAAAATGATTTTATCAATATTCCAAATGTTTTTAAATTTTTACGATTTTTTACGATTTTTCTCCATTACAATTTTATATTTTATGATTTTTTAACTCCCTTCCAAATTTACTTAAAATCTTGATTTTAACAACATCACATATATCGTAAATCTCCATTCACGATTAGGGGTGGTAAACGAGCCAGGGGCTTTTCAGGGACCTTTGGCTCGGCTTGTAAAGGCCTGAACTCGTTTAATAAAAGCTCGTGTTGGAACTAGACTTTGACTTGTATAAAAGCTCGTTTAATAAAAAGGCCTCAGACTCTAATTCAAAAGCTCGGCCTTAGAGCCTTCCAGGCTAGCCTAATATATAAATATTTATTTATATTTTTTATACTACTTGTGATAACTCTCTCTCACATCAATTTATTTCAGCCCATTTTATTGGTTTAACAGACATTTTGAATGATTTTGTTCTATATTATGCTATTTGGATATATATTGAATTTATGTATATTTATGGAATTACTAGTGCTCTTCTATATTATCCTTCATCCTCCTTCACACAAACAAACCCACAAAAACTCATTCGTTCCACTGTGCATTGCTTGTTTGTGTCAAATTTTTTTGCACTTTTTTTATAATAGGCTAAGATAATATAACTTGTTATCTTCCTTCTCTCACTTTATTTTTTTTTATTGTAGACTTTGTAAATTATTGCTGCAAATTGGAAGCTAAGGTTTCTATCTGAAAATTGATTTTTTGTGGAATTCTGTTATCTTATTTTTATTTTTAAACATGCTAACAGACTAAGACAGGCTTCACACAGAGCTTTTATTTTTTGTAAATAAACCAGGCCACAGGCCAATAATATATTCGTGACAGGTAACAGGCTAAGGCCAGTCGGACACGTTTAAATACAGGCTTGACTCGTTAAGATCAAAGCTCGGCTCGGCTCGGCCCGTTAACACCCCTATTCACGATGTCATAGGAGAATCCAAGTTCAATTTGAAGTTGAAATCCACGGTTGTATTTGCTGGACCGGCACACGCTCATACATAACCATAAATAAATAAAAAGAAAAAATGGAATAAAATTGGAGACATAAATTACCCTGATTCATCTTATATGAACTACTTTTTGGCAATATGCATTATATTTTCTCCTCACTGCACTAATTAGAATACTCAATTTATAAGGGGAATATAAATAATTGCACTATTCATGGGTCAAGACCAAATTAATAAAGAAAGAAAAAATAAAATAATTGTACTAGACCAAATTAATAAAGAAAGAAAAAATAAAATAATTGTACTAAAAAAAAAGCAAAAATCGCATAAGTGCACGCCCTGCCAACAAGTATCGTTATTTGAATGTGAAATATGAATCATACTCAATGTTGCGACTTTGGCAAGTATACCAGTCGTAGAAGTAATAAAATGTACTTAGATTACCAAAATAAAATAAAATAAAATAAAGTGTACGTGATACAAGATCGTTTCCACGAGGATCGAAATTCAAGCACTCGTTCATTACTTGCAATTTATTTGGACAAACAATTAAGAAGAAAAGTAGAGCATATAATTTCATAATAAAAACAAAAATTTAAGAAAAGTTTGGTTTTTGACAATTGAGAAAAAACGTAGTTAGGGTTTCGATTTCCTCCAATCTCTTCTATATGTTATGAATTAAAAAAATCAAGAACTCGTCCTTAATATATTGCCAATCAATTCTTTCTAAATGTATTAGAGCTCAATCCCTTGTTACCATAATTATATGCAATCTTGAAAGAACCCTAGTTCCCCCATTATTTCCCAAGAAGACATGCATTAATCAAGAATCACAAGATTGCACAATGACCCTATGTGTATCCCTATATCATAAGGATTTTAACAAGATTGCACAATTACCCTATGTCTATCCCTAGTTATTCTTCCATTTGTATGATAGCTTGTTTGAATCTTTAGAGTAATTCCCAACGCATTCGTGAATTCCATCTGCTCCTAATGCTCCAAAGCATGAAAGACGAGCTTCTCAATTGCCAAAAAAAGTATACCAGAAGTAATAAAGTGTACGTAGATTACCAAAAAAAAAAAAGATTCTCTAATCATAATTATCAAAAGCTCCTCAATTGGTGTTGAAAATCCCATTTTATAGGCCATTGTTCTGTGCCCCAAGTGATTCCATAAGTTGGGCCTAAGTTGGATCCCAGACGAGCGTTCAAATGCTGAATAACGCGTTGGAATGCGCTTGCTTATAATTCATGGTTGTAAGAGAGCGTTTAAATGATCCCTAGCTCGTTGGAACGCCCTCATCAAGGAGGATTTTCTTTCTATCAACGCATTGGAGTGCGTCTAGATGCGCTCAACTCGAAGCTTTTGTTCATGATTTTTCAGTAAACAACGCATTTTAACGCGTTTGAGCTTGCTAAGGCGCACTCCTTCAATGTTAAATTAGCTCCTTAAATGCAACCACAACGTCTTTAATCTTTTAATTTAAAAGAGTATAATATATAAAGAAATATTAATGAACTTAGTTCTATCTGACCCAAATTCTAATGAAATAAGGAAATAGATTTTTAGAAATAGTAAAGATATTTTAAAGATATTTTTTCTAATAAATATATTTAGTCTTTTCTCAAATAAAAGAAAAAAAACAATATGCTCCAAAATGCACAAACAATAATGTCTAGAAAACCACACCAAAAAAATAAAATGTCTAGGAAAACTAACCCAAGTCAAGTGTCACATAGAAAAACGCATCTAGTAGTTAGTACGAATAGTAGTTAGTACGAAAAAAAGGGAAAACGTATCTATCTGTAGCAGGCTTTGTTGTTGTCAATGTAACAACACGTGTAACCACAACCAAGAAAAAACACCTAAAAAAAATTGGAGTTTGGGATGCACAAACTTTAACATTCAAGTCTTCGCTTCATGCAAACACAGTATATTATTATATTTGTCTTTTTTTTTTTTCTTTTTCTGTTTTTCCACATTTTGTACTTAAAAACTTTTTTATTTGGTGAATGAAAACGAACGAACGAAAAAGTGGGCTTTTAACCCGTGCAATGAAAAAAATAAATCAAATATAATACTGATTTTTTTTAAAATATTTATCAATTTAATATGAGTAAAACACGTATTGAAAAATATTAGCATTTAAGTTCACTCACTTTACATGTGTGTCAAAGCCAAAACATGACCCGCTATGCAATATACAAGCTCATCTATCTGTGTTAATAAATTTCATAAGATTTGGTTAATAATCAATTACATGGGATTGATGAGAATCAAATTCGTGATATAATTTTTTTTGACATTATGTTAAAAAATCAATTCAATTCAAAAATTTAAGCTATTAAGAAATATTAAATTAATGATTTTACATATATATTTAGGGATGAGTTTGCTTTTTTTGCAATAAGTCAAATATGACGTCGTTTTGGAACAGAAATCATGTTGTTTTTGTAATTTTAATTTATTTCAGGATTATTATATTCTTTATAATTATAATTTTTTAATAGAAATATTTTTCTGTTAGGGATAGGATATTCTTATTACGAAATAATATTACTATCATATCTTAACAATTGATTTCCGCCAATAAATGATTATTATTTTCACAAATCAAGTTCATTAATTAATTATTAATTCTCAATAAATAATAATCGTTAATTAATAGAAATCAACGGTTAAAATATGATAATAATATTAATAATAATATTCTATGATAGTAATAATATCATATTCCATGTATTTATATGTGCATGCTGCCGATGTATATTTCAGAACAGTGACCAAAGTGTCACCGTTGATAAAAAATTACCAAATTGTCACGCTAATAATAAATTTTGCTAAAATGTCACGTCACATATTTCGCTACATTGTATAGCGAATTATTTGTAAACATATTTTACTACATGGTATAGCGAAATATGTCACGTATCATTTTGGTAAAATTTACGGTTACCGTGACAATTTGATTTTTTTTTTTTTTTTTTGTGCCAACAATGACAAAATGTTCGGTGTTACTTATATTTCACTCGTATTAGATTGCAGAAGAATTAAATGGGTAATTTTAGTTTTCATTGATCGGTCAAAAGGACATGAAAGGTGAAGTGAAGACAGTAACATTAACAGTACTAATGACAAGCTCGGTAGTCGGTTCTATCAATGTTTCTCTGTCTCTCTCATTTGTTTGCTTATACAAGCGGCAAAGTTAACTGAAACTCACAACAAGTTCTTACCTTTTATTCTCTCTCTCTCTCTCTCTCTCTCTCTCTACAATTTGGTTGAACCCACAAGGAAGAGACATCTGCAGCTTCCATTGAGAGCAAGGAACTTCCAAAAACTCTAACTTGCACTCTTTCAAGCTTATTTTACCTGTGATTGTTGTGCAGTTGAAGCTTTTTTGTTCTTTGTTTTTAGTGGGAATTTACATGAGCTTGCAAGAATCTTCATTCATTTTCTGTTGTAATCTCTGGCTCAGAAACTGAGTAATCAAAAGCTTTTTTAGCTAATAAAGTTTTTTTTTTTTTTTTATTATTTTCTTGCCTTGTCATGTTGGTTCTTTTCATATTAATTGAGTGTGCTCATTTTTAGGTAAAGGGGGTTGGCCTAATTCTTTTGTTTTTTCTTATTTTTTTGGCCTTCTACTTTGGTGTTTTCATTGTTCATGCTGAGGAAGAACAAAACTCTTGTGCTTGTGATGGGTGTTTCTGTGATCCCTTTGAAAATTAGAGCATTAGTTGGATCTTAATAGGTGAAAAGAAGAGAACCCATTTGAGAAAATGCCTCAAGGAAGCAAAAAGAGCATACATTTTAGCAAACTATATTCTTTTCTTTGTTTGAAATCTCCTTTTAGAGATGGTCATTCCCAAATTGGGCAGAAAGGGTACTCAAGGGTTGTGTACTGCAATGATCCTGATAACCAAGAAGCAATTCAGTTGAATTATAGAGGAAACTATGTTTCAACGACCAAGTATACAGCTTTTAATTTTATCCCCAAGTCTTTATTTGAGCAGTTCAGAAGGGTTGCAAATATCTACTTTCTTATTGTTGCGTGTGTTTCATTTAGTCCATTGGCACCTTACACAGCTTTAAGTATTGTTGCACCGTTGCTGGCTGTGATTGGAGCTACTATGGCCAAGGAAGCTGTAGAAGATTGGAGGAGGAGACAGCAGGTATTATACTTTCTATTTTTGTGCACTTTATATCCTTTCATCTTGCACTACCATTTCCTCCTCCTCCTGGTGGAATTTTCTATAAAGATCAACGTTTATATATATCTATCCATGTGTGTGTGAGATAAAATTGGACAATACTCAATTGGCGTTGTGAGTAGCTTTTAGTTGTGTTGTGGTTTTAAATTAGAAAAGTATGAATGAAACCAAAAATAATGGATACAATTTTTCCCTTACTAGTTACTATGGATGATCTAGAGGCCTAGTTTGGGAGCAGTGATAAGGTTGCTCAATCGACCTTCACTCTACTCTCGTAAAGTAGGGGAGCCTTGTGTGCTGGGGTTTGCCTTTAGTTATTAGTACTACTATGTTATGGACTATTGATTAAGACCTACTTCTTGCTCATATTTGCTATTAATAATGTGAAAAATTCCTAACTGAATTCCATTGGAAATATATGGTTCGAAGACTAGGTTTACAAGTTTCAATATCTTACAATGCACAAAGATTTAAGAATTGCTGTAGTCTTATCTACATATCAGTATATTCCAGTACTCTTTTGCTTCTAGAAACAGGAATGGGTATCACAAAACTCTTTTTTTCTTTTTTCTTTGAATACATCCAATATAATACCAAGTACATTCCAATTTGTGTCAGAAGTTGTTCATCTTCCTTATTTCTGGAAAAAGATTCTCTAGGAAACAATGCTGTTCCTTATTATTCTGTCATATAATTAACTACTGCTTCATGCCTACGTAACTTGTTTTCCTTTTTTTGTGCACATTCCTTTTTTTTATCTGTTCATGATTTGCTATGGATGTGCTTGCCTTTTGTGTTCTATTTAGAGTCAACTTTTGCGATTGATTTCTATTAAATCTTTATGTGTGCTAGAAAGTTTTCCTTCCCCTCCCCCCCAACCACATATTGATATATCATATATATTGTACTGGAGATAGGGTTTTCCTTCCTAAATTTCTTAAATTTCTTCAGGATATAGAGGCAAACAACCGAAAGGTTCAGGTATATGGTAGAGATTATACATTTTTTGAGACTAGATGGAAGAAGCTTCGTGTTGGTGACATCATTAAAGTGTTTAAGGATGAATTCTTTCCTGCTGATCTTCTTCTGCTTTCATCAAGCTATGAGGATGGGGTTTGCTATGTTGAGACAATGAATCTTGATGGAGAAACTAATCTAAAATTAAAGCATGCCCTGGAGGCGACAACTCATCTTCGTAATGAAAAATCTCTCCAAAAGTTTAGGGCTATGGTCAAATGTGAGGATCCTAATGAAAATCTGTACTCATTTATTGGTACTTTAGAATATGAGGGTAAAGAACACCCTCTTTCCTTGCAGCAGATCCTTTTAAGAGATTCTAAGCTGAAAAACACTGAATATATCTATGGTGTTGTTATCTTTACTGGCCATGATACAAAAGTGATGCAGAATTCCACTGATCCTCCATCCAAGAGAAGCAAAATTGAGAGAAAAATGGATAAGATAATCTACATCCTCTTTAGTACTTTGATTTTGATATCCTTTATTGGTTCTGTCTTTTTCGGAGTTGAGTCCAAAATGGATATTAGTACTGGTAGGCATAGAAGATGGTATCTTCGTCCAGACAATGCAACAGTGTTTTACGATCCTAGAAGGGCAACACTTGCTTCTGTTCTTCATTTTCTGACTGCCCTTATGTTGTATGGATATCTAATTCCAATATCGCTTTATGTGTCCATAGAAATTGTGAAAGTTCTGCAGAGTATTTTCATCAACCAAGATCAGGAAATGTATTATGAAGAAGCAGATAGGCCAGCTCATGCACGCACGTCTAATTTGAATGAGGAACTTGGTCAAGTTGATACAATATTGTCTGACAAAACTGGTACTTTGACATGTAACTCAATGGAGTTTGTTAAATGTTCCATAGCTGGAATTCCATATGGTCGTGGTATGACAGAAGTGGAGAAGGCACTTGCTAGGAGAGGGAGAAATGGGGAATCTGAAGTTGATGATGTATCATCTGAGTTCTTGGGCCAGAGTAGTGATGCCGTGGACTCTCAGCACCCAATTAAGGGCTTTAACTTTAGAGATGAACGAGTAATGAATGGGAAGTGGGTTAATGAACCACATCCAGACATCATTCAGAGATTCTTTCGAGTTTTGGCTATTTGTCATACAGCTATTCCAGATGTACATAAAGAATCAGGAGAAATTTCCTATGAAGCTGAGTCACCAGATGAAGCAGCTTTTGTGATAGCTGCAAGGGAGCTTGGTTTTGAGTTTTTTGCAAGGACACAAACAAGCATATCATTGCATGAATTGAATTATGAAAGTGGAAAAAAGGTTGACAGGTTGGCTAGCTCCTTTAACCATGTTTTTGTTAGTTATGGGAAAAACATCTATCCTTTGAAAGGATAGAAGCTTATATCATTTTAGATCCTAACCGTTGATTTCCGTCCATCAACGGTTATAATCTATTGGGTCAAATTTAGTGGGCCAAATTTATTATTAATTAATTAATAATTTTAATCCAATAAATTATAACTGTTGATGAACAGAAATCAACGGTCAGGATCTAAAATGATATAAGTCTACATCCTTTAAAATGACAGATGTTATTCCCGTTTGTTATATATATATATATATATATCCACCCTATTTGCTGATAAGCTCACTGTAATTTTAGTGGCCAAAATCGTCATGTCAGATGTGAGGTTCTATAATTTTTATTTTATAGAGAGTTCAGTTTCTGTTGTCAACAGAGTTTGATTTGGCTTCTCAGTAGACAAATTTATAATATGAATTTTGAAGTCATAATATATTCCTCCTATGCCATCTTCATATATCTATTCAACTAATTTCTTCATTGTTTGGATGATATACATTGTAGTTAGGAGGAAATTTTCCTTTTGCAGAATAATCTGTAAAGGAAAAGATTTTTAGAAAATGTCTGTGTTCTTAAAGTTGGCTTTAGGATGAAAGGTTGAGGGGAAGAAAACTTACTTGTTTAAAGCCTTTCACTTTGGGAAGAATAGGGGCTGATAAAGGAGGAGTAAAGGCCAGAAGATTTAATATCTTAGAACAAAGAAGTAAATCCATGTCAAAGAAATTGCCAACTGTTAAGCATATCATCTTTGACCCTCGTTCAGAGAAAATTCAACTTTGAAATTTTATTAACTATTTGGTTGTATTCTTGGATATTTCTAGTTTTGTATTGTTTTTCTTTATTTCTGATTGATTCCTGTCTATAGCTTTGAACCTCTTTGATATATTTGATCCATAATCAGGCATACTGAGAGAAAGTGATTCACAATGCTTTAAAAAATCTTCATATATCCATATTGTAATATTTGGCGCATTTTCATTCTTTTGGAAACTTGTTTTTAATTCATTGTTCATTGACCTAATTTTTGATGAGTAGAGTGTACCAGCTTCTGCATGTCTTAGAGTTCAGCAGTTCCCGCAAAAGAATGTCAGTGATAGTGAGGAATGCGGAAAATCAATTATTGCTCCTATGCAAGGGTGCAGACAGGTTTCAATAAATATCCACAAGCTTTGTCATTAATGCAGTTCTAAGTAGTAAGTTGCGTGTAGTGATGTGAAAATTTTCATTTCCCTGCATATATTCAGTGTTATGTTTGAAAGGCTCTCGCAATATGGAAGACAGTTTGAGGCTGAGACCAAAGATCAAATCAAAAGATATGCGGAGGCAGGTTTAAGAACTCTTGTAGTCGCATACCGCGAACTTGGTGAAGAAGAGTATCAGCTGTGGGACAAGGAGTTTACAAAGACCAAAACTTCTGTAGCAGCAGACCGAAATGCACTAGTGGATGCTGCTGCTGATAAGATGGAAAGAGATTTGATACTTCTTGGTGCCACAGCAGTTGAGGATAGGCTGCAAAAGGGGGTAAGTATAAAGTTTTGACTTTTTTCTTACCTTTATTTATATAAATTTTGCTTTTATTATGGTATATATTTTGCAAACTTGAAACCTGTTACACATTTTTATATAACTTTTGCATTTATTGTAGTATACATTTAAAAACTTGAAACCTGGTACATTTTTTTTATGCATAGTGGCAATGAAATGAAACTACTAACAGAAAAATAAAAAGAACTCCAGCTTCAGAAGTAGACCACCAAAATTGGGGAAAAATTGACCAAGTAAATAGCTATTAACACCATTAATTGTGTTCTTGATTAGTTGATAAAGTTTACTTTGTTTACATGAAAGTACAGGTTCCTGAATGTATTGAAAAGCTTGCCAAGGCAAGAATCAAGTTATGGGTATTGACTGGGGACAAGATGGAAACTGCTGTCAACATAGGGTACATCAACAAGGCTTGTTCTGGATTCTGTTTCTGTGGAAGTTGCATAAAGTTTACTCTAGTTTTTCTTTTTATAGGTTTGCTTGTAGTTTACTTAGACAAGACATGAAACAGATAGTGATCACTCTTGATTCACCAGATATCCTATCCTTGGAAAAACAAGGGGACAAGGAGGCTCTAATAAAGGTACATCATCTTGGAAGATTTTTGGCATTTAATTCTCTCTCATTATTATAGATTTTTGATACAATGATTGCTTAGGCCTCTCTTGAAAGCATTAAGAAGCAAATTAGTGAGGGAATATCACAAATCAAGTCTGCGAAAGAGAGTTCTAATACAGATAAAGGAAGTTCTTCTGACTTACCAAAGAAAAAAAAAGGAAGTTCTTCTGAATTTGCCTTGATAATTGATGGGAAGTCCTTGGACTATTCTCTTAACAAGAATTTGGAGATGTCCTTCTTTGAGCTAGCAATTAATTGTGCTTCTGTCATATGTTGTCGATCTTCACCCAAACAGAAAGCTCGTGTGAGTATTATGGATGTACAATTTTTCTTTCCATGCCATATAAATAATAGAAATTCCATGTATATAGTTGGTGTTTGGCATGTCAAAACATTGTAGTCACATCAGACAAAACAAAAATGCAGGTTACAAGATTGGTGAAATTGGGAACAGGAAAGACAACGTTATCTATAGGCGACGGTGCAAATGATGTTGGCATGCTTCAGGAAGCTGATATTGGAGTTGGCATAAGTGGTGCTGAAGGGATGCAGGTTTAAAGATACATTTGCTTATGCTTATTTGGGCTGTGCCTTTTACTGTGCTTAAATAGATTTATACTCTCTCCCAGTCCATATTATAATGAAGAAATTGAAGAGAATTTTTAATTTAATTTAGTCTACCATACCATGTTCTAAGTCACGGTCTTAACTCTTTTGTGCTGCTTAAAATGTAGTCTTTATATGTGAGCAAAGACTTGGTAGATTATGTTAAATTCTGGAGAAATTGAAGAGAATTTTTAATTATACATAATCAACCAAGCCCTCAAACCCATATCCATGCAACATAGGTTATTAGTAATATAATGTAAGGAATAGAATTTTAGAAGTGCTTTGCTGTGGAAATTGAAGAGAATTTTTAATTATACATAATCAACCAAGCCCTCAAACCCATATCCATGCAACATAGGTTATTAGTAATATAATGTAAGGAATAGAATTTTAGAAGTGCTTTGCTGTGGTCTTCTGATTTTTTTGTTATTTTTTAAAAAACTATTTGTTGTCTACAGGCTGTAATGGCAAGTGATTTTGCAATAGCTCAATTCCGTTTTCTGGAGCGTTTGTTGTTGGTACATGGCCACTGGTGTTATAGGCGAATATCATTGATGGTAAAACCATGCATCCATCTATTTCTCAAAGTCAAAGTCTTACCATACAAGATTTAGTTCTCACCTTCTCAATGCTTTCATGGTTCAATTTTATCCCCCTCAATGTTCTGAAATGAATATTATGAAAGATTCTATCATTTTTCCTTTTCCTTCTATGCATCTTTTGTTAACTCCTTTCATGAGTTGATTGGTTACTCATGCCGAAGATGATCTTATTGTTTTCTGTTTTCATTTTAAGAGAATTATGTGTTTGTGAATGCATTAAATTGTATCATGTCTGTTGTTCAGATATAAATTTAGGAAACTTCATCCACAAAAAACTTTGTCACTGATAACTTGTTTTATTTGTTGATTGCAGATATGCTATTTTTTCTATAAAAACATTGCATTTGGATTTACCCTATTTTGGTTTGAGGCATATGCTTCTTTCTCCGGTCAACCTGCCTACAATGATTGGTACATGTCATTTTACAATGTTTTCTTCACTTCACTTCCAGTAATCGCTCTAGGTGTATTCGATCAGGATGTTTCTGCCAAACTTTGCCTGAAGGTACTAAATTGTCATTTATTTTTTTAAATTTCTTCTCTACCTATTGAAAAATAATCAAGGACCTCATTCGTCGATATATAGAATTATTCTTTCTAGAAGTCAAGAATTGTATGCACTGAAAATTTTCTTTCTAGGACCAGTTCTTTTATCACAATGTGGTTAGTTGTATTTCATTTTTGTGATAATTGTATATGATCAACACCTTTTGGTTTATATTTTTTCACTTCTTTTCTGCAAGTCTTGGTTCTTCCTCTGGGTTTGTTTTCAGTGAAGTTACCCCCATTCACTCAAAAACATGCCACCTCTGTCTTCAGATGCTTTCTAATATTTTTAATGATTTATTTCTACTATTTCTATGTGCCTGAATATATTTGCTTTGATTGTAGAATCCTTCATAAAGCATTATTAACTTCGGAGCTTTGATATAAAGTTCACCTCCAAAGTACTCTAATATTCATCTTAGTGTTTTGACTTCTAAAAATGACTTGGTTTATCTTCAAGAGACACAGGCTTTAGCATCAAACACACCAATCACCATGCGTATTAAATTTTAGCTGATACCCTATGTAGGGGTGTAAATAGGCTAGGCTAGGTTAGACTTTGTCTTAAATAGGTCAGGCTTAAGCTGATACCCTATCCCTATATGACCACATAATGTCATTAAAGGAATATGATTAAATTACAGTTTATCTGAATTTTTTTGGTTCTTTCACATGTTTAAATGTAAACATATACCTCTATAAGATGTTTATGCTAATGTATTCATGTATCTATTATTTCTATTGCTGGGTGATGATTTTTGAATTAATGATTTAATTGGAAGCCAAGGAACCATGTGCTAATCTTACTATCTTTTTTTTACAGTATCCCTTTCTATATCTAGAAGGAGTAGAGGACACCCTCTTCAGCTGGCCCCGGATTATTGGCTGGATGTTGAATGGAGTCATTAGTTCCTTAGTAATCTTCTTCTTGACTACTAATGCAGTCTTAAATCAAGCCTTCAGAAGAGATGGTCAAGTGGTTGATTTTGAAATACTTGGGGTCACAATGTATACTTGTGTGGTGTGGACAGTGAATTGCCAAATGGCACTTTCCATCAACTACTTCACTTGGATCCAGCATTTTTTTATCTGGGGTAGCATTGCCTTTTGGTATGTATTCTTGTTAGCTTATGGTTATCTCTCTCCAGCCATATCCACAACAGCTTACAGGGTCTTTGTGGAAGCATGTGCTCCCAGTGTTCTATATTGGCTAGTTACCCTTTTGGTTGTTGTGTGTGTGCTTCTACCCTATTTCTCCTATAGGTCTTTCCAAAGTCGGTTTCTACCTATGTACCATGATATTATACAGAGAAAACAAGTAGAAAGGTCTGAACTTGACATGTCTGATGAGTTACCTAAACAAGTTCAGGGCAAACTAATACATCTGAGAGAGAGATTGAAGCAGAGGGAGGTGTAAAATGTAGAAAAATGCTTCTAAACTTATGTTCTTGAAAATTGATTTGTATTTGGTTTCTTGATGAGTTTGGAAGTGGCATTGAGGTTGTAAGCATTGCAAATAGTCTTATATAAATATGTAATTACTTTTCCACTTTTTGTTACATATCATACACTATATTTTTTATATATGATCTTTATCATCTAGTGGAAATTCCAAAAACAACACTTTTAAAACTGTTGGGTTTATACTCTTTTACTGAAGCTCAAATGGGCTAATAGTATGAGAAGAGCCCAAGAAACCTAGAGCCCAAGAAACCTAGAGCCCAATGAGCTTAGAGCTAGGGTTTCTTGGAACCCATATAAAAACTACAACTTAAGTCATCACTTCAGCCTCCAAAGTCATTTGAGATAGAGAGGTCAGCTCAGATCTGAATAGTGCCAACACACTTCCCTTTCTTCCTTGAGAGATAGTTTGGAAGGTCTGTCAGAACAGTAGACAGTAGAGATCTGTTCGTGTTGTGACGCAGCAGTTCGTGAGTTCGTGTTGTCATACAAAGGATTCAAGAAATGTGGAGCATCATCTCATATCTGCGCTAATAAGAGGTAATAATTAAACTATGATGATCCTATATATCCAAATCACAATGGTCTTAAACACTTCCGCAGATGCAATTGCTCCTACAAAAACATGATACCGAGTTTGAAATTAATACGACACAATTATTTAACCAAACCACAACATTGATATATATGACTACGAGGGCCTTGAAATATTGTTATGTCTTGTTGCTTTGTTAGATTAAATAAAGACACTATGCCCCATGCAGCTGTAGAAAGAGATTCATGTCATTGATGACTTTTATTACTTTTGATGCCACACAAAACACGCTTTAATGAGTGTGATAGTGATGGCAACAAACGAGGAAGGTTGCATGGGAAAAATGTGCCTTTAAGGTAAGAAAAGTATGGGGTGGCTATTGTTAGTAATCATTTCTCTAATATTGTACCTAATCCACATTACACAATCCACTTATTTAAGGTTAGGGTTTATGCTCAGGCATAAAAAAAGGAGTTCCCTTTTAAGATTTGGGAGTTGAATTTGGATTGTGATTATCATTGTTTATTGTTTTGTAATCACTATTCATTAGTTAGTGCGTGGCTGCATGCACGTGTGAGATTTTTATTTTTTATCACCTAAAGCACACAGGGTAAATTAGTGTAACATAAAGTGTTCTCCATAAGAAAGTCATTAGTCCCCTTAAACTTTGGGTAATAGGACAGCACAACTAGCTCAGGTATAAATATAATTTTTTTGTTTTGTTTACCGAAGGACAATACAAGTAATTATATGTTGGATATTATTTGATGGGATTTGATTTTCTCATGTATAAATATATTTATTAAAAAAAAAAAAGATTTGCACGCAAATCGATTAACATAGAGTTGAATTCAAATGTTTTCCCTTGTTTGATATGTATAAATATAGGACAGATTAATACAAATTTTATCATAATACCCTTTATGTTTTAAATTGGTTATTTTGAATTTAAAAAATATACAGGTTAGTATTTTAAAATTATTTAATTATTTTAACACTTTAATTTTATATATAAATTTATTAATAATATTAATATTTATTGAATAATTTTTATATTTATCATATAATGATAAATAAAAAGTATATTTGAGGTGGTGGTATAATATAATATATTATTATAAAGGTCGATGTTTATCTATTTTATACTTACATCCGTCTAATAAAAATACAATATCTGTGCTGAAATGTTTTTTTGAAGAAAGAAAGAAAAAAATTATATCTATATATATTTTGGAATACATAATTTGAAATTTTATTTTAAATGAGAGTCATACCCAATAAACAATGTGACGATAGTATAAAAAATATTCTTAAATGAGAGAGGTATTGGTGGATATTTTAACCTTTAGGATAAAAAGTTGAGGAAGAATATTCTTACTACCAAAATTTTCTACTACTCACTTATTACCTATCTAATCACCATTGGATCAAAGAGAGAGAATGTTAAAAAGTTTTTGAAAAAAGAGAAAATGTTGATCTTTAGATAAAAAGTTAGAAAATTTTGGTAGTAAGAATATCCTTCTTCTAGAAAGTTAGCCCATATTTTTAACGTAGTTTTATCTTGTCCCATGATATTTTTAAATCAAATGTTGGAGAAAAAGTTTTGCCCTGTCTAGTTAGCGCTTTATTTTAAAGCAGATCAAATAATAACATTATTATAACAATAAGAATTATTATTTAACAAAGAATTCATTTATGTGAAGGATGCAGAATCTTTGAAAGGGGAAACAAAAAGAACAAGAAGGAATGGCTGAATCGAGTGAACCTAGCTAGTCTTTGCCGTTTGAGCCACCTTTTTTTTTTTTTTTTAGGTACATGTTTGAGCCACCCATTTTAGTTGCTAAATTAATAACAATTAAATTAATAACATTAATTTAAAAAGTCTTTGCTGTTCAGCCAACCATTTCAAGAAATAAAGTCAAAAAGAAAAAAAGTCTTTTAGTCCCCTTAAACTTTAAAAGCAATTAAAAAGAGAAGAAGTATTTTTAGTTGCTAAATTAATAACATTAATATAACAATAAGTATTTAACAAAGAATTCATTCATGTCAAGGATGCAGAATCTTTGAAGGGGGAAACAAAAGAAGCATGGAGGAATGGCTGAACCAGGTCTTTGCTGTTTTGGCCACCCATTTTAATGCAAATAAATAAATAAAAAACAGTTATTTAAAAAAAGGTCAAACTTTTATCCATTTTTTTTTTTTTTTTTTATAACAACTTTTATCCACTTTTAATGAAAATGAATAATGTCCAAAATCTTAATACAAGTGTGCAATTCAAACATCGTTTTCATTATTCTTTAAAATATATAAATCGGGTAAACATTTCTACGGTCACTTTAGGTGAATTAATGAAGGGTATTTCAATAAAACATATATGATAAAAAATAAATAAAGTTATGGAAACATCCTTCATTAATTCGTCTAAAATTAGAGAAAATCCCTTTATTAATCAAAACGACATAGTTTTTGGGTTAGCTGTAAACAACATTATCTAAAATGACTGCAAAAATGTTTACCCCTATATATATATATATATATATATATATATATATATATATATATATATATATATATATATATATATATATATATATATATATATATATATATATATATTGGTAAAGTCAAAATATATATATTCAACGTAAGCTCATCATAGCTAGCTAGTTTACGTTTAATTTAATTTCGGTGATTTTTTTTTTTTTTTAAATAATTTCGGTGACCTTTTACTTGATCTAGATGGTTCGAATATTCTTGTAGCTCCAACTCTAACATTAATGTGCCAGATGATGGGGTAGGTCTAAAAAAAAAAAAAAACATAGAAGATGAAATCTAAGCCAAGGTTAGTGGGAAATTGTTTACAATACTATGTCATTAATACTTAATGTGAAATCATAAAGTTAATTGAGAATGAATCATCTCTTATGAAATGTTGTATAAGCTAGTCCTTATCATGTACGTACTTCTCTATTTTTTTATATTTTTTTTTGGGTTCTTGAAAGTGTAATATATTTTATTAAATCGTTGCTGACTTTTAAGAACAATAGGTCTCGTGTTTAATTAATTGTAGGATTCGGTTCTTCAATAATCAATTTAGATAATTTATTTAAATTGAGTCCAAAACAACGTCGAGATGAAAATTACGATATTTTTATAATTATAATTTATTTTAAGTTATAATAATTTTTTAATTCTTCAACCAAAATAAAATTATTTTAGGAACAAACATAAATAACTTATTTACATTCACCTTAAAAACATTAGAACATTAATTATAACAGTATTTCAAAGAAATAGATTGAATTTATTATGTTATGGATCAATATAATGGGCACCTAGCAACCGAGCCTACGACCCATCTTGAGGGAATTCTCTATAAAAGGAAGGTACGCAACTGAAATCGTAGTATTATTGTTGTCACCGTACAGACACAATATTTTTTAGAGATGGTAATATGGGTTGAGTCCGGCGGGTCAACCACTAACCCGTCGAACGGGAGCGAGTTGGGTTGAGATTTTCAACACACCAACCCACCCAACCCGCCCTGCCTAGAAGTAGGTCAAAACGGGTTCAACCCGTCGCGGGGCGAGTTGACCCGTTGGGTTATTTTTTTTTACAATTAGGTAGTATTTTATTAGTTCTTAATTTTTGTGATTTCTGATTTTTTTTTATCTTAGTACTTCCTAGAAAAAATAAAGAATAACAATTTTATTTATGACAAATGTGATCTATATATAAGTTCCTAAAAAATGTTTGACAAATATTAGTATACATTTAAGACTGAGATTAAAAAATATAAAGAAGTGTTAAATAAAATAAAATAATATTAGAAAAATTCATAAAATGTAATTTATTTTTTAATTTTAATTAATTTTTTTAATTGACGGGTTGGTGGATTGACCCGCCAACCCACCATCAAACAGATGAGTTTATTTTTTCAACCCATATTTCTTGACAGGTCAATCAGCCCCACCCCGTTTCTGGCGGATCGGTGGCAGATCGGGGCGGGTCAACCCAAATCGTTACCCCTAATATTTCCTCTAGCTCTCTGCCTCTTATTCTACGGAGTGATTTATCGCAACCTACATTTGTGTCCTTCAAATAAAAATATTTTCGCCACCATATTATTGACATAGAATTATATCATTTTTAGTGAGAAAAAGACACAACTTAATATCTTTTTAAAAAGATTTATTTTAACAAAAATCACCAATTTTTTCTCCCACAGATTTTCATTATTTGTGTCTTTTTCTCGTTTAAAATAATCCGCAAAATCTTTACCAAATGTTCTTTCTTCTCTTTTCACACCTGAAAAAGTCCCATATTTCCCTTTTCACGTTTTGTATAAGGGTTGCTGCGTCCAATTCACATCAAGTAACATAATTTGGACAGAGTGAATTGATAAACAAGCCCAACGACATAACTTTGGACATAACAAATTTATATAACACATTACCAACCTATTTTTTTATTTCACGTTCTGGCTAAAGCACTGATGACATTGCATTTATTAAACCCGGACCGACCCAGCCGAGTTGACTCGGGAACCGGTAAATCGGTTATATAACCAGTTCGGTTGAAGCAACGGATTGGCCATGCATCCGAACCGGTGCGACCCGATCCAACCCGACCGGTTTTTATGAAAACTGGTGACCTGGTCGGTTAACCAGTGACCCAGCCCGGTCACAAAAAAAAAATCTCAATTTTTTTTTCCAAAAAAAATCATAATGGACATATTTGAATAATTTTTTACTTATTGACTTACTTAAGTTATGTATTTACAATACTATTATTATCTCAATTATGCACTATGCAAAAAAAAAAAATTGATTTGATTTAAGTTAAAGATGTCATTTTCTGAACCTAAAGCCCCGTATCACAATCATTATATTTTTGTTTGATTCTTTATTGGATAATAATATGTGATTTATTATTTTTTATATTAAAATATTTGAAATTTTAATCATTTTTTTTAGATATTTGAGTATGTTTATAATTTTTTAATATAAATTATAAAAGGGTTTGTTTTTTCTAAAGTTACTTTAGATAACTTTATCTAATGTTCATCGAAACGACGTCGTTTTGGGGCGGAAATCATGGTGTTTTTGTAATTTTAATTTATTTCAGGGATATAATAGTCTTTATCATTATAATTTTTTAACCCTAAAACGACGTCGTTTCGATGAAAATTAAATAAAATTATCTAAAGTAACATTAGATTCCTTTTTCCCATTATAAAATTGTATATAATTATCGAGTTATGCAGTTGGACCAGTGACCCACTGATTGAACCAAAGACCTTATAACTCAATACCTCGACCGGGTCAATAACCGAATCAGTTTTAATAACATTGATTTGAAGTTTTTTTTTTTTTTTGGATTCACATTGAAGTATCCTTCGAACAAAAGAAAAAATAAAAAACCATATAAAACTACTGTTCGAAAAGACGTGTTAATTAGTTGACTTGGATAACTATTATAAATAAGAAACTACCATATATAGTATCGGATTTGTAGTAAATTAAAATTTAGTAAGATAGATATACATTTAATACAATATATATATATATATATATATATATATATATTTGTTAAAACTTATGACATTTTAAAAATAGGTTTTCATTTTATCCTTTAACATAATACAACAAATTTTTTTGCACACACAATATTTTGTGGGCCCACACATTTTAAAACAAAAAAAAGAAAAAAAAAATATGGCATACAAAACGAATCTCTATAATATTACACAATTACTTTTCTTACAACATAATAAACACAAAACCTTTAAAAATATTGCAATAAACATAATTTTAACTATCCACATCAGAAGGGTAGAAAATTGTCAGCAGTTAGGTGTGCAATAAATTGGTAGTACCAAAATAACAAACAATCACCCCAATTTCTTAATCGGAAAAAATGTGTCATTTTGAATGACACACCTTACATCCTTTCACTCTCACAAAAATGTGTGATTCACATCTTTAAAAAAATTTTCTCCCACTATCTCTTTCATAATTTATCTCTTTCTCTCACATAAAATGACATAATTTTTTGTCCTTTAAAATGATACACATTTTTTCCTTGGTTAATTAATTAATCAGCACTACTTTTGCTCGAAATTGTCATATATATATGGGTGTTATGTTTATCATGTAACATAACACAATTTTATTTTTCTACACACACATTAAAGAGGTGGGGTACACATGTTTTTCTTTCTCTTTCATCATTCCACTTTCTCTCCCCCTTTTGTTGTGAGTGTTGGAAACAAAAGTTAAATTATGTAACATAACAATAATAAAACCCTTTATATATATATATATATATATATATATATATATATATATATACCAAAATTTTCTATAAACTTAGTTATATGTTGTATCAAAAGTGAGAATGTGTTTTGTTATAAGAGAAAATTTTGCTGGCGGTGTTTTTTTTTTGTTGCGGGCCCCATAAAATGTTGTGTGTGTAGGAAATTTCTCTCCTGATATATATATATATATATATATATATATATATATATATATATATGTGTGTGGTCAGAATCATTTTACATCAGTATAGGTTACACTCTCAATCTTGTCCGTTGATCTCATTTATATCTAAGAGCTCTAATTTTTTAATACTATGAATAATTAATGGTCAATATATATATATGGGTTTTAGAATATTCTGCACCTATATATATTGGATTAACATATAACATTAGCATGGCTTTTCATGACCATTGAAATAGATCTCCTCAAGTTTATTGGCCAAGCTAGCTGCATTATTCAATTATCTAGTTTCTTCCCAAGCAAGGTTTTGATTTTTGTGCTTAATAATCTAATACTCACTCTTTCTCATTCATCAACGTCACAACTGGCGCAGTTTTTATATAACATACAAATATAAATATTGGATTTTTCCTTCTCGATAAAGTCTACGGTTTGGGTCAAAAGCATCATTAACATGAATTCTAGAATGAATCAACAAAGATTTTAAATTAATACTTTCAATTCAAGGTGTTTGTTGTTGGGTTTTATAGAGTATTGAAATCTCATGTTGTCATTCAAAAACATGTCACAACTCCATGTGTATATAAAAAATTATATATAGAACCTATGTTAGCACGGAAACCGTAGGGTGTGTAGGAAAATTTGAATTCTCATGTTGAATGAGAATTATAAAACCTTTTGTTGGTAGTGGAAACTTGAATATTCATCATTGCGGTTTGCCTAAGAGTTTGGACTCACTTTCCCACTTACCTATTTTTGGTCACGAATAATTTTGGAGGCGGGAATATTGGAGAATATCTACGTGTAATATCAATTACAAATAGAAAGGACAATTGCTCTTTACACGAAAACATTATGAAATTGTGTGAATGTCATGAATCATGCGAAGAGAAACACAAAAACAGAAAAAAAATTAAAATTAAAAATTAAAGATCACTATCCATGGTAAATTAATTCCTATGAGATTTCGTATAGCGTTTCTCAAGAGCAATTAATGGACAATATTTTTGCTTGATGCATTGTTTATGATGAACACGATCATACTACATGTAAATTTTATATAGTTGAATGTTATCAAAAAAAAAAAAATTTATATAGTTGATAAATAATCATATGAGTTAAAACTTTAAGCTGGTAAGTGATGGCCCATTTTTTTTTTGTTATATTTGCATCGACTTAGTTTCACTAAAAAATGAGACATTAAGAGTCAAACTCGCAATTAGGAAATCATGTCTATTTTATCTGTTACTCTCCAACATTTTTAAAATAACCAATCCAATTTTATATTATATCTTTCTAACAATAGTTATAGATACTGTACCTTCGTATCCAAATAAAATTAAATAATCATCCGTAATATTGTTATTTGGTTCAAACTATAAACCAACTAATTATATTGTATGATTATTTAGTTTGCACATATAAATATAGGGTGTTATTAATCTCATGTTAAAGGAGACAAATTATTTCATGTCATAGAAATAAATATGTGGGCCCCATTGTTTGTTAAAAAATAAAAACAAAAAGAAATTCAAGGGACCCACCTTTTTATTTGTGTAGTAGAGAAAAGTTATCTCCTTTAACATGAAAAAATATTTTCCCATAAATATATTACTACCAATGAATCATATTAAATATTAAAATCATTTGTGTTAAAAAAAAACAATTATTACAGTGATGATTTATTTTCTAATTTTGTCATAGTTGAAGCCGAATGCAAAACAAATTTAAATTGTTACTAAATATTTCTTTTTTGTTCAATTCTCCATTTATTTTCATTCTTTTCATGATACAAGAAAGTTTTATTTTGCCTTTTAATTTTTTAAAGGGATCGAAAAAGAAGGGACAAAAAAGTCAAACAGAAAGATATTATACAACAAGAAATCTGGAAACTCTTCATTCATGAGTCAAGACTAGCTGCCTCATGTGTCCAGAGGAGGTTCATGCGGCATCACCAATGCTGGATTCAAGCAAATGTTCTAGAAGTGACATGGCTGCTAACTTTTTTAGTGATCATTCTCGGTCTATTCAATTATTGATTTTGTAAAGAACTTTGGGATACATCACCCAAAAGCTAGCTCAAAAGGTGGGAGTGTTCAAGGCTTTATAAAGGTCACATTAATTGTTCATCCAACTAATGTGAGACTACATATCTCAACACACCCCCTAATACAAGAAAGTTTTCTTTTGCCTTTTTATTTTTTAAAGGGATGGATAATGCAACAGACCCAAAAGTTACCCAGAAAGAGTATACAACAAGAGATGGGGGAACTCTTCATTCATGAGTCAAGTACTAGCTGCCTCATGTGTCCACCACCATGCCAAAAGTTAGCTGGATTCAAGCAAATGTTCTAGAAGTGACATGGCTGCACTTTTTTAGTTATTCATCAAACCAATGTGGGACTATATATCTCAATAAATTATTTGAAATGAGAAAAAACTTATTCACCTTAAAAAATGGAAAAACTTTCTATAATTTATTGTTTGATGCACAGTGCACTTGATAATCAAATTTCTTTACTGTGTGGTATATTTGGATATGTTAGCTAGGCTCGGGTGGATGATTATGTAGGATGCTGATTAAAAATTTGAGATAATATACTAAATAAAAGTTTTAGTTAGTACATGATGCCTTTAAGAGAAAGTAATCATAATGTAATTAAAATGGAGTTAAAAATGATTTTGTAAAAAATAAATAAATTAAGAAAATTATAAATATTTGTCATGTCCGAAAAGATTATTTTTGAATAATGTAAATGAAACGGAAAAATATGCCTAGCAAACAAATAAAATAAAATAGAATCATATATATAAATAATTCATTTTATTGGTGAGACTAAAATATCATAGGGTTAAGTAATTGACAATATAACCATTAATCATAATGGGTCTAAGTAATGACTTTGAAATATCGGGGTTACGTGATATATGATATAATTATAACGGATCTGGGTGGTGATGAGTTTGAAACATCAAGGTTAAATGATACACAATGTAATCATATTAGTGTTGAGTTTCAAGTAATTAAGTGATACGTACTCCAACTACAAAGGGTACCGTTTGACTGGTGAGTTTAAAGTGTCATGCATGAAATTAAGTGTTACATGATGTAATCAGAAAGAGGTGAAAGTGAATTTTTTTTCTAAATTATATAATTAAAATTAAATCATTTGTCGATCATCTTGAACATACGACTTTATATTGATCAAAAATTAAATATTTGTACAAAAATACCAACTAAAGGAACAAAATCGGAACAATGATCACACTGTCATGTTTTTGGCAATTTTTTATCAATGTATCACGCAAACAATATTTTTTACCAGACTGTCATGCGTTGAAGTTCTCTACGACTGGTAGCGAATTTGGTAGCCAATAATTTCATAACGCGTGACACACTTTTGCAGGAAAAGATGTCCAAATTCGCTACAATTGATAGCGAACTTGGTAGCCAATGATTATGTGACACACTTTCATAGGAGAAGCTGATTGGACTAAATTCGTTACCAAAGGTAGCAAACTTGGTGTGCTATGCGTCTCATTAATTCTGATACATTAATTCTAATCGGGTAACGAAAAAAAATGAAAGTAACTACCTAAGTTCGCTATCCCTCACAACTGGTATATCAATCACCAATCATAATTAATATACCAATCACCAATGACAATTAGTGTATCAATGAGATTAACTTTTGATTGTACCGATCACAATTAATATATCAATCACCAATCACTTCGTAATATCCATAACTTATGATTGGCACATTAATTATGATTTGTGACTGATACATTAATTGTGATCAAAATTAATTATGATGCAAAAAAATTTATTGTTTGCGTGACAATTTGCTATGTAAATGCCAAAAATGTTGCATATTGGTTACTCTTCCAACAAAATTTGATGTAGCCTAAAGATAAAGAATTTCCTAAAATCTCTCAACCCTAATGAGAGGATAACATTTTTTTAATAAAAAAGTTTAAGCATAACGTAATGCAATCTGCATAGCGTGACAATCTGATGGATCTCACGAAAAAATGGGGGATTGTGATTATTGTTATTATTATTATTATTATTGTCGTGATTTTATTTGCATCAGACACAATACTAATTTATATATAAAGCATGTGCCATGAGGGGGTTGCATAATCTCTTCTCATGTGACCTAGTTGGGTAACATTGAGTTGTTTAGAGCAGGCAAAGACAATCAATTCATGCAATGCACTAATGCAGTTTACATTTTGGGAATAAAAAGAATTATTGGTTACATGATCATAACTTGTAAAGAAACGAATTTGACATCTATCTATGTATTATTATATAAAAGTATAGTCTATACAGATAGTTTCATGTGAGTTAATCAATAATAAATTATTGTTTTCTTCTAAAGCCTCATTAATATCTTGATGGAACTTTATCATGAATATGTAACCTAAATTTAGAAATGATGATAAATTATGTTCAAAGTCATCTTACAATTTTAAGATTTAAAACTGTTAAAATATCTCTTGAATTTATATTGAATAAATAAAATTTAAAAATATTTCAATTTATCACTAATTAGTGATACTAAATAAACTTTCTAGATATGCTCCTTTCTAGAAGTCTCACTGATAAAACATTTGACGCGTATGCTACTTATTTTTCCCCCCTGAATTCCTTGATTTGTAATTTTTTTTCCTTTACTCATTTTGGTCACGCCATATTCAAGTCGTAATGATTATAACCTACAAGATAAATTTGGTGAATTAATCAGAGTAATTAAATTGCTAACCAAAACTGACATACCAATATTTAATAATAATTCAATTAATATTTAATTTGGTAATCATTATCATTAATTACGAGTAATTAATAATTACTCTTGTATAAGAAAAGGCAAACAGGTATGTAATTATAACTTATAAGTATTTATTCTGAAATTCAAATGCTGCTAAATTATCTCTTTAAATTAGACTGTAATTAATAACGCAGAATACTTAATTACCAATAAAAACAATAGACACTTCCCAAGAAATCAGAAACATATAATCATAAATCTTTATTTGGTATGACATAATCACAAATCGAATATATCAGATTTCATACTAAAAGAGGCCGTAGGTTTTTTTTTTTTTTTTTTGAAAAAATTGATCAATATCCATATGATTTTTTTCTTATCACGTATGTCTATGTGCTTTGTAAAAAATAAAAAACCACAGGGATATATGTGATAAAAAACATACGCTTTTATAAACCACAGAACATATGTAATAAGAAAAAAATTATAAAGATATAGATGATTCTGAAGCAAACCACAAGAGTTTCCCTTTTTCTTTTATACCTAAAGTATATACTTACCTTAATAATCAAGTCTAGAAACAACATAGCCATATCCATATCCAATATGCGAGTTTCATGTGTCCCAAACATACACAAAGATACCTAACTCACATCGCACCGCTCTTGATCGAGACTTCCATTACCCTTAAAAGCATGGTCATTTATTTCACACATCCTCTCCTGTCTCTCTCTTTCCTTTAAATCACGACTCTTCCAATGACAACACAAAATAAAACGTAGTTTCATAATCATATATTTATATATCTTTCAGGTGGAAGACACTAAGCACCAAATTAATTAGTTGAATCAAGAAAATACTAAACAAATAAACATAAGTCTTATGTAGTTTTATATTATATTTTTTGGTAAAGTGTGTGTCATTTTAAAGAATGTAAAATTGTGTTATTTTAAAGAGAGAAATAAATAAATAAAGAGTTATCTTCATGAGTACTGTAATGTAAAATTGAGTACATTTTGTAGTAGAGAAATTTCCATAAATAAAGGAGGAGAGAGTTGACAAAAAAAAGGTGTGGATCCCACCTTTTTGTGAGAGTGAAAAGATATAAGTTGTATCATTTAAAAGGATAAATATTTTTCCCTATATTTTTTCTAACACGCATTCTCACGTAAAAATTCATTGGGATTGAAATATAAATATTACACATGTCCCACTTATTTATACTAAGAAATTTCATAATATTTAATTATTTATTAAAGAAAAAATATTTGTCCTTTTAAAGAAGTGAATATATATTTACCTCCAAAAAAGTTTACAATATTTACAACCAACCTAATTATCGTTGATTTCCATCAATCTAGCAGTTATAATTTATTGGAAATAATTGGGTCACATTAATTAATTAAATATTAATTTCTAATAAATTATAACCATTAGGTTGACGGAAATCAACAATAATTAGGTTAGGTTTAAATGTTGTAAATTTTGTGGTGTTAAGTATATATTCTGCCCATTTAAAGAATATAACTTTATGTCATTTTAAATCATAACCATTGATTTATGTCAATAAACGGTTAGGATTTGTTCAATTTTATTATGAATTAATAATTAATTAATAAGTTTGGCCTAATAAATCATAATTATTGATCGACGAAAATCAACTATTAGAATCTAAAATGACATAAAATTATATCTTTTAAAAATATAAATATTTTTCCTAGTTATTAATAGAATAAGATCGTGAGATTAAACATGTGATTACTTGATCACGAAAATTTGATATCATGTAAAAAAATTAATTGATAGGTAAATGCCAGATTAACAATTTTCATATTATAACAGAAATTTTATAAATAAATAAAAAGTTTAAAAAAAGGTTTAATTTGGTGGTATGTTACATGGTCAAGGGGGTGTGAACAAAGACAAAATAGAATATCTTAATTAATAAGAAGAAAAAAACAAAGCGTCATTTCACATTATTATTATTATAATGCTTAACACACACGTTTTGGCAACCAAACAGTTACTTCAAGAGGCTGCTCTTTCCATCTTCCTACTTCCTCACCCTTCTTCTATAAATATGCACCAACCTATTTCTCATTCCTTGGAATCACAAAGAAAAAAAAATAAATTAAATTAAAAAAATAAATAAAAGAGAGAGAGAGAGAGAAATGGAGAAAGAAGAAGAGCACAAAGAGAGTGTGGACTCGTTGTTGTGTCCAAGTTTCAGCACCTATTCTCACTCATCTAACAAACTCGCTGATATAGCGGAAAAGGTTATTCAAAACGACAACGATTTTAATGCAAACGACAACGACTTCGAGTTCGTCGCGTTTCGTAAGGCTGCTGCGGATGGTGTTTTCCTCGACGGCGATTCCGGACGTTTTTTCCCAATCTTCAATCGCGACCTCGTGACGGCGACGGCGACGGCGGAGAAGGATGATGCTGCGGCGATTCAATTTCCGATGAGAAATTTGCTGATCGGCGACGAGGAGAAGCGTCGTGAACCTTCGCCGACGTCTTCGTCGTCGTCGGAGGTGGAGGATGATCTGGTGGCGATTCCGGCGGGGACGTATTGCGTTTGGACTCCGAATTCGGTGCAGGATTCGCCTAACAGATGCAAGAAGAGCAATTCGACGGGAACGTCATCGTCGTCGTCGAAGCGATGGAAGCTTCTGGATTTGCTGCGGCGGAGCAACAGCGACGGAAAGGAATCGTCGTCGTTGGTGTTGTTGACGCCGTCGTCCGATTCGACGAAGAAGAAGGGAGTGAAAGGGGAGAGTTCGAAAGAGCAGTGTGGTTCTCGAAGAGCTGAAGGCCTCACTAGCAGGTTCGCCGGAAAAAAGATTCCGGCGGCTGTGGCGGCGGCGAGCGGCGGGGAGAAGAAGGTGTTTACGGCGGCGCACGAGGCATTGTATTTGAGGAACCGAGAGATGAGGAAAAGGTCCTATTTGCCGTATAGGCAAGACTTGGTTGGGTTCTTTTCATTTTTGTCACATAGAAAATTTTAAGAGTTTATATTTTTTATTTTTTTTGAAAATTATAGTTAGTTGATATCATATTATATGTTAAATTAAATTAAAAATTAATACATTATTACTTTGAGTTTAATCCTTCTTAATGTTCTCATCTCATATGAGATAATTGATCTGTTGATAACTGAGGTGGGAGAAGAATATTTGGGAAAAGTTAAGAAATTCCCTGCTGATTTTTATTTTTTATCACTTATATTTTTTTTTTCTTCTTCTTCTTATCAATTGTTCTTTATAATTTTTTTTTCATCCAAATTCACTAGTAATTTAATTAACTTTTCATTTTATTTTTATTTTACTTGAATAAAAAATTATTAATTAGTCTAACAAAAAAATTTTGGTCGCCCGTAATAAATTTATTTATTTTAGTTAATGATAAAAACCAAAAAAATCCTTTTTCAAAATAGTTCTTTTGGATATTTCAAAATTTAAGAGGTGCTTAAATTTTTTAAAAATTAAGCAGAAAAAAAAAAGTGTATGGTAAAAGGAATTCAAATTAAATTTTTTAGTAAAACAAAAAAAATTAATGTGTTGTCAAAATCATTTTGACAGCAAGTCTTGATTAAGGTGTAAACTCTCTAATATTAAATTATAATAGAACAAACACCTCCATATATTGATTAAGTGTGTAAACTCATCTACTATTAAATTATAATATAATAAACACTTTAAATCTCAGTATAACACTCGAATATTCTACTAATCCACGACAACTTTCTTATCTAGTAAATTTATCAAAAAGGAAGGACAAATAACTAAAAAGAAAAAGAGTAAATCACATGGGATTTATCAATTTTTCCCAAATATTTTTGTAGCCCTAATTTATTCCGACACTATAATAATTCTTAAGGTGATATTTGCTTGAAGATTTTGGATTGAATACCTAGGCATCATACCATGACATTTTAGTCTAACCATACATTTGCCTATGCATTCACTTTTGTGTGTAAAAAACTTGGGTAAATGGAGTAAAACAAAAGAAGCATTTGACTAAAATACCCTCGTAAAGTAGAAAGTTCCACTCCCCTTGTAAGGGTTGATTGTACATCTTTGTAAGTAGTTTGCCATCTTCTCCGTTCCGCACACGGCCTGGAACCTGATTTTCAACCTTCTTCGATGCACACATCTCTGTATGTGGTAAATAACTAACTCTTGTTATATAGTTAACTAACAATTTTGGGTTGCAAAAGTGAAGTCCGGGGATTAGGAAGGATAACGATGCTCAGACAATTTTTAGTTGTTAGACTTGCAGAAGAAGGAAAGTCTGGACAATATTTTTTTTAATTATTTTCTTGTTGAATAAAAAGTGTGCCCGGTTTATAGAACTAGAAAAATGAAGGGTTACTTGAATAATTTGTGTTAATGGCAAGGAACTTGAATAATTAAAAGGGTTACTTAAGTAATTTACATCCATTATCCCATCTATATTTTACCTCAAACTAAACATAGACTTTATAAATCTTACCTAATTTGTCCGGTACATTTTTTTTTTAACCAAACAACTTTTTTTAGATTTTCCTACCAAACTCACTTTCCAACCATTTCCCTATCAATTACATTTTCCTAGTATTCAAAAAATTTCTCCTCAACCAAATGCGTACACGGTGTTCTTCTGGATTCCCAGGAAACTGAATTTTTCTAACTTTTAAATTTTCGGATATTATCATAAAGATGTAAAAATTATATTTTTGAAAATTGAGATTCCCGGATAATTTTTTTTTTCCTCTACCAAAAGCCTTGTAATAGATTATATTTATCTATGTTTGATTATGTTCTCTCTCTTTTTTAATTATTTTGTAGAGTAGTCAATGAAATGAATGTTTGTTGTGTTTTATATTTTATTTTAAAATTAAAAGTCAAAACACAAAAAAGAAATAACTCAAATATATTTTATAAATTTGATTATAAACACTAAAAAAACAGTTATAATTTCCGTAATCTTTTTTTATAAATACAGTAATTATTAAATAGGTTTTTTAACTTATTTTTAATTAAAAAGTTAATTTTGAAAACCGAATTCAAACAAGCTCATAATGATCATCTTTTTAATGATTAAACTTTAATTCTATGTAAAAAGTGTGGCTCGCCAACCAACAAGGGTTAATACTAAAAATGGAATATGGCGTAGAGTAATTTAGAGCATGGAATTTAGAAAATAAATAAGTGACGACTTTTTGTTTTAGGGAAAGATGTTTCTGCATTTAATGCCGATAAATTATCTGCATTTATTTTTAAAATGACGTTATTTTGGTATTGAAATCTTAAGAAATTATAAATATAAAGACTATTATAATTCTAGAATAAATTAAAATTATAAAAATATCATAATTTTCGTTCCAAAATGAAGTCGTATTGGATTCACCGTAAATAACTTTTCTTGGCGGAAAAATTTAACCTTTTTTTTAATGGGATTCTATTTGGTTAAAAAGAGATTGAGACTCATATGAGTGAGTAAGAGAAGGAAAGAATCAAAGAGGTAAAATTGACATTACCAAAAAAAGAAGGTAAAATGGCTTCACTGAGATTCACTGTCAACATCAATATTCTCAATTCATCGGTACTCATCTATCACCATTTATTTTATTGATGATACTTACATATCACCATTAAATTCCTATACTAAAATTCTAACCCAAATTAATTGCAGTCAGGGAGAGTGGGATTGAATTTCTCAAAGTTGAGCAACTATAAGGTGAGAAGAATCGGAAAAAAAGAAGAAAAAAAAGACCTTGATCTTGACTAGGAATATGAACCTAAATGAATAGGTGATAAGCTAACGTCAAACGTGGTCCTTTTAAATCCGATAAAAGGTAATGTGACCAACAAGATATTATATATATTGTTTGAATTTTCTAGCTGTTATGCCTGTTACGTTTATTTTCTAGCTGTTACGACTGTTACGTTTATTTTCTAGCTGTTACGACTGTTATATCTTTTGTATTTATACACCAAAATGAGCAATGAACAAGAGCAGAAAAACAACAATTGCTGTATTCATATCCAGTAACAAATTTCAAATTTGTCTATTCCGCAATTTTATCATGGTATCGGAGCAGTATGAGCTGAGGCCGAATTGTTGCGAGTTTTGAAACGATCCTTATTGGAGGATTTTGGAGGAAATCCATGAAGAAAAAAGCATTTTGAGATGTCATGATTAGGTTTGCCACAGTGTGTGCAAACACGGGTCGTAGGGGCTGCCCTTGCTGGTGTGGGCTTGGTGTGGAGTGCATAGCCGACAGCATCAACTCGATCAGGAGTGGCACGAACAATAGATTTGTGAGTTTCCTCTTGAGTTGCCATAGAGTATATACGATTGAGGTTGGGCAATGGGTTGGTGTTTAGGATTTGAGAACAGATGATGCCAAAGGTAGCTTCATCAAGTCCCATGAGAAATTGGTAAATTTGATCGTTGGTGACAATGGTGTTGAGGAGTTTAGTTGCAGGACATTGGTCACCATTAGAGCAAGGGTTAGACGTGTAGTGCTCCTCGAGTTCATCCCATATGGCTCGAAGACACGTGTAATAATGACTGATAGAGGAACCTTGTTGTTTGATGGAGGGAAGAAGACTCTTTAATTGGTAAATGTGAGGGATGTTTGCAACAACATATCTATCCTTTAAATCATCCCAGAGTTGCTTAGCTGTGGAAAAGTATTTGATAAATGGACGAAGTTGAGGATCAATGGTGTTATGGATCCATCCGGAGATCATGGAATTGCACATGCGCCACGCATGGGCTTCATCAGACTCAGCTTTGGTTGGAGCATCTATGGTACCCAACACGAAACCGAGTTTATTTTTAGCATCCAGTGAGTTTTTCATAGCCCTACTCCATGTATCATAATTGGATTCACCACGTAGCAGGATGTTGGTGAGAAGAACACCAGGGCTATCAGTAGAGGAGAGGTAGAAAGGAGAACGAGGATCAGTTATTTTTATAGTTTGGACAGTGCTAGACAATGGTCGAGTGTTGGTGGATGAAGAATTGGGAGGAGGATCAATGTTTTCTGCGTTGGACATGATGACAGAAACAGAAGAAAAAAAATGAAAGGCTGAAGCAAAGAAAAGTATAAGGGACCTAGATCATTCCTTCTGATACCATGATAAAACTAATGGAGAGTGTTTTAGCTGTTACGGCTGTTACGTTTATTTTCTAGCTATTACGGTTGTTATATCTTTTGTAATTATACACACAAATGAGCAATGAACAAGAGCAGAAAAACAGCAATTGCTGTATTCATATCCAGTAACAAATTTATCTATTTGGCAGTTTTATCGGGTAACTGACGTGGATCGGCAAGTGTACCAAATCGCGCAAGTAATACAGTGATAAATCACAGTTCGTATCCACAGAGAGTGTGTTTAAATCAATTAAAACTTTTTCTTTTAAGATTAAATATTTCAAAAGGGTTTTGACACGAATGTCAGGATGGATTGTGTGGAAATTTGATTTGTAAATTTAAAAGACTTGTTTTTGGTTCTTTTTGAAAAAGAATTGAAATAAGGGTTTAAAATATATGAGAAAAGCGCTGTAGTAGGGAACACTCACCAATGATCCCCACCTTTTACTCTGGATTAAGTTAAGTATTCATATATAAATCGTGAACTTAGATAATTATCAGATAAAAGTATCAATAGTTAATTCTCAATCCCTTGAGTAATTAACCCTTTAATCTCATATAGAACCCTAATTCCTTGAGGTGCCCTATATGAGATCAAGCATAACGATCGATAATTGAAACATCTACAATATGAATCATGTCTATGTCTAGATCATGTTCATACCGTCGTTCTATCCCCTTTCCGGATTAAAGACCTCAGATCCCTCTTGTTGGCCCTAATCCTCAGATTTATTATTACTTACTAGATTGATCGGATCTAATAATAACAATAACAATACGAACAGAATAGAACGAAATTCAAAAGATAAATATATTCATAAAAACTCAATCCATTGTATCAGGGGTTCACAAGGGTTCGTGACCCTAACTACAGCAAAAAGGTTCTAGCCAACCATTATCATGGCTAGAATCCAATATTCAAATGAAAAACAAAAACTAGAAGAACTACAGAAAGGTAGAAGAAGAGATCTTTCTCAGAACTTCCGCCTCCGAATGATCTCAGTTGTGTAGAATATCAGATGTGTCTCCTAGGGTTGCCTTATGCCCTTTTTATAACCTGAAAATCCTCCTTTTCTCGCAACTGACAGCTGTCTCTCTCAATCCCACGCTTGGAGCGCAGGATCCACGCTCCAAGCGTGGAGCTTCTGCCATTTTTGCTTTTTCCACGCTCCAAGCGTGGAGTTCCACGCTTGCAGCGTGGACTCACTGTTCTGAAGTCTCCTCCCACGCTTCAAGCGTGGATTCCTACGCTTGGAGCGTGGGGCTTCTGTCTGATTCTTCTCCTTACTCCTTTATTTGTTATTTTCCTCCTGTAAACATGAAGAATTTGAGTGAGAGAGTGTCTGACAATTTTATTCAATAATTTCACCACATATACACTTTTATATACAGTTTTAGATCTGATTTCCTGCTGTTTTTGATCTATAAAAGTATATATGCTGGGAGCATATCAAACAATTCCCAGATTTAAACATTGCTGTCCTCAGCAATAAACTGATTCAAACTTAGAACTTCGTACAGCAGTGTTTCAACACAATATCAACCAAACACTTGAAGAAACCATTATGTCATGCCTGACTGAATTCTGCAAGAATTCTGATGATGCCATCAATTCTCTGCAATTTCATGAATGTAATCTGAACATCCCTCACCAAGACAAACTATATCACTCTCACTCTTGTGTTTTTAGGGTGTCAGACATACATAACCATCACAGCTGAAACACTACCATAGGCTTGATCATATTCTCAATATCCTTAAAATTGAAGGATTCAAACACATGCATTTAACTGATCAAAGGACTTTCAATGGTTTTAATTTGGCCTGGCTAAGGTAGGAATTTTGTATGGAGAGTGGCTTCAAATGCTATGAGATTGACACTGAGAACTTATCAATTTTGCTCCACTAACTTGCCCACAGAATTTCGGGAAGTCAATTCCTATGTTTGACCAATTTATTCACACTGCTTCACCCGCATGTTTTTCTTTTTCCTTTTTCTTTCTCTTTTTTTTTTTTTTTTTTTTTTTTTATTCCCTTTTCAATCTGCTTAGTGTAGTGGAGCTTACCTTAGATATTTTCTCTCTTTTTGAGAAAAATCAGTAGTTCAATCTCACTTAGGGTAAGTTCATCATGGATAGGTTAAGCAACAATTTGGTAATCACCAATGAATAGGTTCAAACCTCAAAGGGATAACAATGGAAGATTAATTATACAGGTGAGCTTTATGGCCAGAGCTATCAAGAACAAATTGCCTTATCATATCAGTTAAAATGCATGCCTTGTAGAGAAACAAACCAAGTTCTAGAGTGTCAGTACAGTGAGGCCTCTCAGAAAAATTTTACTGTCTAGGCTCAAACCTCAAGGCTATGATTTCAGACTAGAATTCACAGAGATATCAGGCATATCATCAATCTTAGCACATAATTTCAGACAGACGAACAATTCTAATCTCTACTCATGCCAAGTGACATCATGCCAAAACTTTCAAAGCTTAATGTACTTCCTAAGATGAATTCAATCATTTGTTTAAGGAAGCAACATCTAAATCTGAGATTATCAATAGGCATATTCCAAACAACATACATACAGGCATATTTCAAAAAATTTTGCTGAATTTTTAAAATTGCTTAAGCTAAGACAGATATTTCAACTGAAAATGTAAGTTGGTTCGAATATCTCCCCTGAAATGAAGTGTGGTTCCACAATTGCAGCTAAAGTGCAAGAACAGGTGGGCAAGGTCATCCACCATTCCCAGATTTTAGAAATTGCTGTCCCCAGCAATAACTAAGTTCAATCGATAAGAACGGCTGCGCAATTAAAGCACACATCATTAACAATAATATATCAGCAAAACAGTGAGAAAGACCCTGAGATTTTCATATCCAAAAAGTACTTGACCCTAACAAAATCCTATTGGTCATTTAAAACAAAACACGAAAATTAACAATGTCCGAAAATAATTAAAAGTAACAACAGCCAATGATCACTCCTCCATAGTATACTGCTGGAAAGAGCTAGGAGGATCTGCTGGATCAATCCCCATCTTCAAGCACATGGCCTTCATCATGGCATGCATCTCGAGTATGATCGGAGAATCCTCATAAAGTGGCTGGCGAGCAGATGATGATGCTGCTGATGTCTGGGCTGCTGGAGGTGCCTGAGGTACTGGCGGATCCTGTGGCTCTGGAGGAGGTATAGGATTTCCCTGGCTATTGAGAAGCCATGCTGCATGTTTTTCGGATTCCTTGTAATAACCTTCCAAGGCAGTCTTTGTCATAGGCTTTTCAGCCTTTACATCCAATGGCTCATTAGCAGGAATTTCAACCCCAGCTTTAATACACAGATTGGAGATTAAAGAACTGTGAGCCAATAGATTATTTTCCTTGCTCTGGGTAATCATGTGGACAATCCTGTCAGATAAAATGGCAGCAATATTCAGATTTTTGTCCCCCATCAGCACATAATATAGCACAGCCCTCTCGACATTAACATCACTTTTGTTCGTAGAAGGGATAACGGTTGCATTCACAAAAGTGTGCCAGCTGATAGCCTCACCAGTAAGGCTGAGCCTAGTAAATTTTTCGGGTACATTTGTGAGACCCGGCCTAAATTTCCATTCAGAGAATGGACTGGTGATCTTTTCCCGAACTTCATCAGCTATGAGGGGCATTTCTTCCCGATAATACCCTTCTGTCGGCTGCATCAGATTGAATAGTCGGGCAAACTCGCACTCAGCCGTAGGGTCATACGAAGTCTGGAGGAATTCTTCAATTGTTGCAGCATCAAATGGCACCTCCTTCCCTCTCACCCAACTCCTTCGGGTGGCATTGACCATGTTCTTATCAGCATTGGCCAGAAATTCTCTGAGAATGCGGCCAGAACTATCTTGTGGAAAGGTGACCAATGTCCTCCAGTGTCTCCTTTGAACCACCGAATAAATATTATCAAAAAGTAGGAGACTCCCCAAATCGAATCCCCTTTCTTTGATGACATTTTTATTCAGCAGTTTAGTGTCATAAACGTCCTGCTTTTCAGCGGACAAAAATCTTCTGGGATCAAAATTTGTGCGGGGTCTTTTTGCAGTAGATGACCCTTCTGTGCTCTTTTTCATTCTTTTCTCCTGAAACTCAGAAAAGTTCCCAATACATGTGCACAACAAATATTATCAGCAGACAGATTCAGTTCATATTATCATTCAGCTCAATTCCCAGATTTAATTTCAACCATCTACTCAAATAAATAATCCCAACCCCATTAATCATGGCAAGCAACACTTGTATCTCTCCAATCCATACCACACAACAAAATTTCATGCCTTAAAACAGTTCATGCCACGTATCATGCCTTTAAATACTTCATTCCACATGCATATTAAGCAGTTAAACACATTCATACCACATGCCAAAAAATCATACCTCTCCTATCGTCATAGTCATCATCTAAGAATGAGGAAAAGAAGAAATATTTACCTTTTCTCCAGCCATTTCAATCAAAATTTTGAATTTGATGCAGAAATTTGATCTGAACGGTGAAGAAGAAAAACTATGGTGGAGATGATGGCGGTGCGGTGGTGGTGTGGTGAAGTGGTGTGGCGGTTGTGCAGTGGTGCGGTGGCGTGAAAGAATGGGGGAAGGAAGAGATGGAAGGGGAAGAGTAGGAGTGTGGGTGTGTGTGTGTATGTGTGTGGTGAAAAGGGGAAGTGGAAAGGGAAGGGGTGCGAGGGAGACGAAGGAGAAGCGTGAAGAGGGGAAGGGAAAAGGTGAGGGGGAAATGGGGAATAGGTGGGGGGGGAAAGAGAAAATAAAAGAAAAATGGGGGAAAGGGGTGGGGCGCGGCGCTTGGGAACTAGGGTTGCGCACTTAAAACCCTGTCCACGCTGCAAGCGTGGGATTCCACGCTTGAAGCGTGGACCTACTGCCTCTGACGTTCCTGATTCCTCTTCTACGCTGCAAGCGTGGATTTCCACGCTTGGAGCGTAGACATTCTGTGTCTGATTTTTCCACTTCCATTCCCACGCTTCAAGCGTAGGGTTCTACGCTTGGAGCGTGGGACTACTGTCCCCTTTCGAATTTCCTGCGCTGCAAGCGTGGGTTCCCACGCTTGGAGCGCAGACTTGCTGTCCTTGGCTCTTCAACTTCCTTTTCCACGCTCCAAGCGTAGGGTTCCACGCTTGGAGCGTGGGATTACTGCCTGTGTGTGGTTCTTGCGCTGCAAGCGTGGATTCCCACGCTTGAAGCGCCCAGCTTCTGTTTCAAACATCTTTTCTACGCTCCAAGCGTAGGGTTCCACGCTTGGAGCGTGGACCCTCTGTCCCAAGTTTCTTTTCTATGCTTGAAGCGCAGAGTTCTACGCTTCAAGCGTAAACTCTCTGGAGCATTTTCACTTCCTTCTTTTATTCAATTTTTTTAATTTTTCTCTGGTTATCTAAAAAAAATGAAAACAAGAAACAATAAAAGGATAAAAATGTTGGGTTGCCTCCCAACTAGCGCGTGTTTAACGTCCCGAGCCTGACGGTTACCTCATTTAAGTTGCAATTGAATGAAGGCGCAAAGCCACAACTTGTTTCACTACGGGTCCTCCATGGAAGAACTTCAATCTAGAGCCATTGACCTTGAAGGGTCTGTCGTCCTCCATGGAAGATATCTCCACAGTACCATATGGAAAGACCTTTTTAATCACAAAAGGTCCTGTCCACCTGGATTTCAACTTCCCTGGAAAAAGTTTCAATCGGGAATTATATAACAATACCTGCTGACCAGGCTCAAACTCCTTGTGTTTAAGTTTGCTATCATGATACTTCTTCGCTTTTTCTTTATAAATCCTAGAGCTTTCAAAGGCTGAATTCCTAAACTCATCAAGCTCTAACAGTTGAAACTTTCGTTTCTCAAGAGCTGCTGTGGCATCAAAGTTTAGGAATTTAATAGCCCAAAAGGCTCTATGTTCAAGCTCCACTGGTAAATGACAAGCTTTCCCGTACACAAGTTGATAGGGAGACATTCCTATCGGAGTTTTGTATGCAGTTCGGTATGCCCACAGTGCATCATCCAGTCTTTTTGACCAATCCTTTAGAGAAATACTGACAGTATTTTTTGACGGAAAATGGGTACCGCGTCGAAGATTTTGACGAAAAATGAATTCCATCGAAAATAAATGAATAAAATAAATGCAAAAGAAATTGATTTTGTGAAGTTTTTCGACGGAAAATGGATTCCGTCGAAGATTTTTGACGAAAAATGTATTCCGTCGAAAATGGATGAATAAAATAAATGCAAAAGAAATTGATTTTGTGAAGTGGATTTCGACGAAAAATGATTGCGTCGAAAACGGATGAATAAAATAAATGCAAAAGAAATTGATTTTGTGAAGTTTTTCGACGGAAAATGGATTCCGTCGAAGATTTTGACGGAAAATGAATTCCATCGAAAACGGATGAATAAAATAAATGCAAAAGAAATTGATTTTGTGAATTTTTACGACGGAAAATGGATTTTTGACGGAAAATGGATCATCGAAGATAAAAGAAGTTTGACGAAAAATGAATTCGTCGAAAACGGATGAATAAAATAAATGCAAAAGAAATTGATTTTATGATGGAGTTTTTCGACGGAAAATGGATTCCATCGAAGATTTTTGATGGAAAATGAATGAAAACGGATGAATAAAATAAATGCAAAAGAAATTGATTTTGTGAAGTTTTTCGACGGAAAATGGATTCCGTCGAAGATTTTTGACGGAAAATGAATTCCGTAAAAAATGGATGAATAAAATAAATGCAAAAGAAATTGATTTTGTGAAGTTTTTCGACGGAAAATGGATTCCGTCGAAGATTTCTGTCGAAAAATGAATTCCGTCGAAAATGGATGAATAAATTAAATGCAAAAGAAATTGATTTTGTGAAGTTTTTCGACGGAAAATGAATTCCGTCGAAAACCGATGAATAAAATAAATGCAAAAGAAATTGATTTTGGGAAGTTTTTCGATGGAAAATGGATTCCTTCGAAGATTTTTGACGGAAAATGATTTTGTGAAGTTTTTTGACCGTCGAAAATGGATGAATAAAATAAATGCAAAAGAAATTGATTTTGTGAAGTTTTTCGACGAAAAATGGATTCCGTCGAACATTTTTGACGAAAAATGAATCCGTCGAAAACGGATGAATAAAATAAATGCAAAAAGAAATTGATTTTGTGAAGTTTTTCGATGGAAAATTGGATTCAAGATTTTGACGGAAAACGGATGAATAATGTTTTTCGAAAGAAATTGATTTTGTGAAGATTTTTGACGGAAAATGAATTCCGTCGAAAATTTTGACGAAAAAGATAAATGCAAAAGAAATTGATTTTGTAGAAATTGGATTTCGACGAAGAAATGGATTTTGTCGAAGATTTTTGATGGAAAATGAATTCCGTCGAAAACGGATGAATAAAATAAATGCAAAAGAAATTGATTTTGTGAAGTTTTTCGACGAAAAATGGATTCCGTCGAAGATTTTTGACGAAAAATGTATTCCGTCGAAAACGGATGAATAAAATAAATGCAAAAGAAATTGATTTTGTGATTTTTTCGACGGAAAATGGATTCCGATGGAAAATGGATTCCGTCGAAAATGGATGAATAAAATAAATGCAAAAGAAATTGATTTTATGAAGACTTTTTCGACGGAAAATGGATTCCGTCGAAGATTTTTGACGGAAAATGAATTCCGTCGAAAATGGATGAATATAATAAATGCAAAAGAAATTGATTTTGTGAAGTTTTTCGACGGAAAATGGATTCCGTCGAAGATTTTTGACGGAAAATGAATTCCGTCGAAAATGGATGAATAAAATAAATGCAAAAGAAATTGATTTTGTGAAGTTTTTCGACGGAAAATGGATTCCGTCGAAGATTTTGACGCAAAATGTTGTTCCGTCAAAAACGGATGAATAAAATAAATGCAAAAGAAATTGATTTTGTGAATTTTTTGACGGAAAATGAATTCCGTCGAAAATGGATGAATAAAATAAATGCAAAAGAAATTGATTTTGTGAAGTTTTTCGACGGAAAATGAGAATGTACGTGAAGTTTTTCGACGGAAAATGAATTCCGTCGAAAATGGATTAATAAAATAAATGCAAAAGAAATTGATTTTGTGAAGTTTTTCGACGGAAAATGGATTCCGTCGAAGATTTTTGACGGAAAATGAATTCCGTCGATAATGGATGAATAAAATAAATGCAAAAGAAATTGATTTTATGAAGTTTTTCGATGAAAATGGATTCCGTCGAACATTTTTGACGAAAAATGTATTTCGTCGAAAACGGATGAATAAAATAAATGCAAAAGAAATTGATTTTGTGAAGTTTTTCGACGGAAAATGAATTCCGTCGTAGATTTTGGACGAAAATGGATTCCGTCGAATAAAATAAATGCAAAAGAAATTGATTTTGTGAAGTTTTTCGACGGAAAAATGGATTCCGTCGAAGAACGGAAAATGAATTCCGTCGAAAATAAATGCAAAAGAAATTGATTTTGTGAAGTTTTTCGACGGAAAATGGATTCGGTGGATGAATAAAATAAATGCGAAGATTTTTGACGACGGAAATATGAATTCCGTCGAAAATGGATGAATAAAATAAATGCAAAAGAAATTGATTTTATGAAGTTTTTCGATGGAAAATGGATTCCGTCGAAGATTTTTGACGAAAAATGTATTCCGTCGAAAATGGATGAATAAAATAAATGCAAAAGAAATTGATTTTGTGAAGTTTTTCGACGAAAATGGATTCCGTCGAAGATTTTTTGACGAAAAATGTATCCGTCGAAAACGGATGAATAAAATAAATGCAAAAGAAATTGATTTTGTGAAGTTTTTCGACGGAAAAGGGGATTCCGTCGAAGATTTTTGACGGAAAATGAATTTCATCGAAAATGGATAAATAAAATAAATGCAAAAGAAATTGATTTTGTGAAGTTTTTCGACGGAAAATGGATTCCTTCGAAGATTTTTGACGGAAAATGGATTGAATAAAATAAATGCAAAAGAAATTGATTTTGTGAAGTTTTTCGACGAAAAATGGATTCGGAAGATGGATTCCGTCGAAAATAGAATAATAAAATAAATGCAAAAGAATTGATTTTATGAAGTTTTTCGATGAAAAATCAATTGCGTTCGAACATTTTTGACGAAAAATGTATTCCTTC